>OZ024902.1:600000-803643 GCA_964017125.1 Flabesymbios commensalis | reverse complement strand
GATATCTATATTTTATTGAGTTTTACTATCGCTGTAACAATCTAAGTGTAATAGTTTTGATTAGAAAGTATATAATTGGTGAATAAATGTGATAACCATGTCTAGAAAAGACCAGAAGAGGCCGTGTTTTGGTGATATAAGTCATAGATGGAATGCCTGGTTGGTAGTTTGATTGTCATATGGGCCCAAATGAAAATAAAAATAGTGAATTTAAGTATGGATGCTACTAATAGCAGTCCATTCTAATATGTGTGGCATATTTCAACAACAATTTTCGAAATACAAGGTAACCATGACGACTTTGTGTGACGAAATAGAGGCGGGAATAGCCACTTCATTTAACTGTTTTATTCAATGCGACTTTCAAGGAAACCAGGCCGATTTTCATGATATCAATAATTATTCAAAGGGCTCCGAGGGCAACAGTTTTCAATATATTTGCCTAATTCAAAAACTATATTGTTCAGAACACCTTCAAGCATCATACCAGGCCGAAATAAAATAATCAAAGAAAATTATATCTCTACATATGGTCTCACCACCCTAAATAAGCCGATATCCAGGGAGGTGTATACTAATGATGGAATCATCACACAAAATATTTTTAATGCGGCTGTTCCAACCTCTATTGAAACAAAATAAAATACAAAGAAGTAATAATTTTGTGAATATTTAATAAGCCCACGTTATCTTCTTTGTCAAGGATATCAGATATAACTGTTTCATGATAAACCTCGCAGGGATACAGTGGGTTAAAATGATGTGTGTCTGTTCTGTGAAAGAGAGCACGGATTATAGCCCAATTTTAACAGTATTGACTTTTTTACACTCTAGGGGGCGTAGCTCAAAATCTGTCTGGTAACCATACCCATAGCGGGCCTGTTTTCGAACAAGGACATCTCAAGCTTTATCCTGATATGTCACACTAAATATCTAATAGGGTGAAAAATGGTGAAATCGGCCTGCGGAATTGAGGCAGTTTACATGTGTTTCAATGGGACTGGCATTTGGGGTGGTGAGACCATCAGTAGAACACAAGGGGTTTGCATGTTCTGGTCCTTTCTTGACATATTCCAGCTGCTTGATAAAAAATCTGCAGCTTGATATCTATATTTTATTGAGTTTTACTATCGCTGTAACAATCTAAGTGTAATAGTTTTGATTAGAAAGTATATAATTGGTGAATAAATGTGATAACCATGTCTAGAAAAGACCAGAAGAGGCCGTGTTTTGGTGATATAAGTCATAGATGGAATGCCTGGTTGGTAGTTTGATTGTCATATGGGCCCAAATGAAAATAAAAAATAGTGAATTTAAGTATGGATGCTACTAATAGCAGTCCATTCTAATATGTGTGGCATATTTCAACAACAATTTTCGAAATACAAGGTAACCATGACGACTTTGTGTGACGAAATAGAGGCGGGAATAGCCACTTCATTTAACTGTTTTATTCAATGCGACTTTCAAGGAAACCAGGCCGATTTTCATGATATCAATAATTATTCAAAGGGCTCCGAGGGCAACAGTTTTCAATATATTTGCCTAATTCAAAAACTATATTGTTCAGAACACCTTCAAGCATCATACCAGGCCGAAATAAAATAATCAAAGAAAATTATATCTCTACATATGGTCTCACCACCCTAAATAAGCCGATATCCAGGGAGGTGTATACTAATGATGGAATCATCACACAAAATATTTTTAATGCGGCTGTTCCAACCTCTATTGAAACAAAATAAAATACAAAGAAGTAATAATTTTGTGAATATTTAATAAGCCCACGTTATCTTCTTTGTCAAGGATATCAGATATAACTGTTTCATGATAACCTCGCAGGGATACAGTGGGTTAAAATGATGTGTGTCTGTTCTGTGAAAGAGAGCACGGATTATAGCCCAATTTTAACAGTATTGACTTTTTTACACTCTAGGGGGCGTAGCTCAAAATCTGTCTGGTAACCATACCCATAGCGGGCCTGTTTTCGAACAAGGACATCTCAAGCTTTATCCTGATATGTCACACTAAATATCTAATAGGGTGAAAAATGGTGAAATCGGCCTGCGGAATTGAGGCAGTTTACATGTGTTTCAATGGGACTGGCATTTGGGGTGGTGAGACCATCAGTAGACACAAGGGGTTTGCATGTTCTGGTCCTTTCTTGACATATTCCAGCTGCTTGATAAAAAATCTGCAGCTTGATATCTATATTTTATTGAGTTTTACTATCGCTGTAACAATCTAAGTGTAATAGTTTTGATTAGAAAGTATATAATTGGTGAATAAATGTGATAACCATGTCTAGAAAAGACCAGAAGAGGCCGTGTTTTGGTGATATAAGTCATAGATGGAATGCCTGGTTGGTAGTTTGATTGTCATATGGGCCCAAATGAAATAAAAAATAGTGAATTTAAGTATGGATGCTACTAATAGCAGTCCATTCTAATATGTGTGGCATATTTCAACAACAATTTTCGAAATACAAGGTAACCATGACGACTTTGTGTGACGAAATAGAGGCGGGAATAGCCACTTCATTTAACTGTTTTATTCAATGCGACTTTCAAGGAAACCAGGCCGATTTTCATGATATCAATAATTATTCAAAGGGCTCCGAGGGCAACAGTTTTCAATATATTTGCCTAATTCAAAAACTATATTGTTCAGAACACCTTCAAGCATCATACCAGGCCGAAATAAAATAATCAAAGAAAATATATCTCTACATATGGTCTCACCACCCTAAATAAGCCGATATCCAGGGAGGTGTATACTAATGATGGAATCATCACACAAAATATTTTTTAATGCGGCTGTTCCAACCTCTATTGAAACAAAATAAAATACAAAGAAGTAATAATTTTGTGAATATTTAATAAGCCCACGTTATCTTCTTTGTCAAGGATATCAGATATAACTGTTTCATGATAACCTCGCAGGGATACAGTGGGTTAAAATGATGTGTGTCTGTTCTGTGAAAGAGAGCACGGATTATAGCCCAATTTTAACAGTATTGACTTTTTTACACTCTAGGGGGCGTAGCTCAAAATCTGTCTGGTAACCATACCCATAGCGGGCCTGTTTTCGAACAAGGACATCTCAAAGCTTTATCCTGATATGTCACACTAAATATCTAATAGGGTGAAAAATGGTGAAATCGGCCTGCGGAATTGAGGCAGTTTACATGTGTTTCAATGGGACTGGCATTTGGGGTGGTGAGACCATCAGTAGACACAAGGGGTTTGCATGTTCTGGTCCTTTCTTGACATATTCCAGCTGCTTGATAAAAATCTGCAGCTTGATATCTATATTTTATTGAGTTTTACTATCGCTGTAACAATCTAAGTGTAATAGTTTTGATTAGAAAGTATATAATTGGTGAATAAATGTGATAACCATGTCTAGAAAAGACCAGAAGAGGCCGTGTTTTGGTGATATAAGTCATAGATGGAATGCCTGGTTGGTAGTTTGATTGTCATATGGGCCCAAATGAAAATAAAAAATAGTGAATTTAAGTATGGATGCTACTAATAGCAGTCCATTCTAATATGTGTGGCATATTTCAACAACAATTTTCGAAATACAAGGTAACCATGACGACTTTGTGTGACGAAATAGAGGCGGGAATAGCCACTTCATTTAACTGTTTTATTCAATGCGACTTTCAAGGAAACCAGGCCGATTTTCATGATATCAATAATTATTCAAAGGGCTCCGAGGGCAACAGTTTTCAATATATTTGCCTAATTCAAAAACTATATTGTTCAGAACACCTTCAAGCATCATACCAGGCCGAAATAAAATAATCAAAGAAAATTATATCTCTACATATGGTCTCACCACCCTAAATAAGCCGATATCCAGGGAGGTGTATACTAATGATGGAATCATCACACAAAATATTTTTAATGCGGCTGTTCCAACCTCTATTGAAACAAAATAAAAATACAAAGAAGTAATAATTTTGTGAATATTTAATAAGCCCACGTTATCTTCTTTGTCAAGGATATCAGATATAACTGTTTCATGATAACCTCGCAGGGATACAGTGGGTTAAAATGATGTGTGTCTGTTCTGTGAAAGAGAGCACGGATTATAGCCCAATTTTAACAGTATTGACTTTTTTTACACTCTAGGGGGCGTAGCTCAAAATCTGTCTGGTAACCATACCCATAGCGGGCCTGTTTTCGAACAAGGACATCTCAAGCTTTATCCTGATATGTCACACTAAATATCTAATAGGGTGAAAAATGGTGAAATCGGCCTGCGGAATTGAGGCAGTTTACATGTGTTTCAATGGGACTGGCATTTGGGGTGGTGAGACCATCAGTAGACACAAGGGGTTTGCATGTTCTGGTCCTTTCTTGACATATTCCAGCTGCTTGATAAAAAATCTGCAGCTTGATATCTATATTTTATTGAGTTTTACTATCGCTGTAACAATCTAAGTGTAATAGTTTTGATTAGAAAGTATATAATTGGTGAATAAATGTGATAACCATGTCTAGAAAAGACCAGAAGAGGCCGTGTTTTGGTGATATAAGTCATAGATGGAATGCCTGGTTGGTAGTTTGATTGTCATATGGGCCCAAATGAAAATAAAAAATAGTGAATTTAAGTATGGATGCTACTAATAGCAGTCCATTCTAATATGTGTGGCATATTTCAACAACAATTTTCGAAATACAAGGTAACCATGACGACTTTGTGTGACGAAATAGAGGCGGGAATAGCCACTTCATTTAACTGTTTTATTCAATGCGACTTTCAAGGAAACCAGGCCGATTTTCATGATATCAATAATTATTCAAAGGGCTCCGAGGGCAACAGTTTTCAATATATTTGCCTAATTCAAAAACTATATTGTTCAGAACACCTTCAAGCATCATACCAGGCCGAAATAAAATAATCAAAGAAAATTATATCTCTACATATGGTCTCACCACCCTAAATAAGCCGATATCCAGGGAGGTGTATACTAATGATGGAATCATCACACAAAATATTTTTAATGCGGCTGTTCCAACCTCTATTGAAACAAAATAAAATACAAAGAAGTAATAATTTTGTGGAATATTTAATAAGCCCACGTTATCTTCTTTGTCAAGGATATCAGATATAACTGTTTCATGATAACCTCGCAGGGATACAGTGGGTTAAAATGATGTGTGTCTGTTCTGTGAAAGAGAGCACGGATTTATAGCCCAATTTTAAACAGTATTGACTTTTTTACACTCTAGGGGGCGTAGCTCAAAATCTGTCTGGTAACCATACCCATAGCGGGCCTGTTTTCGAACAAGGACATCTCAAGCTTTATCCTGATATGTCACACTAAATATCTAATAGGGTGAAAAATGGTGAAATCGGCCTGCGGAATTGAGGCAGTTTACATGTGTTTCAATGGGACTGGCATTTGGGGTGGTGAGACCATCAGTAGACACAAGGGGTTTGCATGTTCTGGTCCTTTCTTGACATATTCCAGCTGCTTGATAAAAAATCTGCAGCTTGATATCTATATTTTATTGAGTTTTACTATCGCTGTAACAATCTAAGTGTAATAGTTTTGATTAGAAAGTATATAATTGGTGAATAAATGTGATAACCATGTCTAGAAAAGACCAGAAGAGGCCGTGTTTTGGTGATATAAGTCATAGATGGAATGCCTGGTTGGTAGTTTGATTGTCATATGGGCCCAAATGAAAATAAAAAATAGTGAATTTAAGTATGGATGCTACTAATAGCAGTCCATTCTAATATGTGTGGCATATTTCAACAACAATTTTCGAAATACAAGGTAACCATGACGACTTTGTGTGACGAAATAGAGGCGGGAATAGCCACTTCATTTAACTGTTTTATTCAATGCGACTTTCAAGGAAACCAGGCCGATTTTCATGATATCAATAATTATTCAAAGGGCTCCGAGGGCAACAGTTTTCAATATATTTGCCTAATTCAAAAACTATATTGTTCAGAACACCTTCAAGCATCATACCAGGCCGAAATAAAATAATCAAAGAAAATTATATCTCTACATATGGTCTCACCACCCTAAATAAGCCGATATCCAGGGAGGTGTATACTAATGATGGAATCATCACACAAAATATTTTTAATGCGGCTGTTCCAACCTCTATTGAAACAAAATAAAATACAAAGAAGTAATAATTTTGTGAATATTTAATAAGCCCACGTTATCTTCTTTGTCAAGGATATCAGATATAACTGTTTCATGATAACCTCGCAGGGATACAGTGGGTTAAAATGATGTGTGTCTGTTCTGTGAAAGAGAGCACGGATTATAGCCCAATTTTAACAGTATTGACTTTTTTACACTCTAGGGGGCGTAGCTCAAAATCTGTCTGGTAACCATACCCATAGCGGGCCTGTTTTCGAACAAGGACATCTCAAGCTTTATCCTGATATGTCACACTAAATATCTAATAGGGTGAAAAATGGTGAAATCGGCCTGCGGAATTGAGGCAGTTTACATGTGTTTCAATGGGACTGGCATTTGGGGTGGTGAGACCATCAGTAGACACAAGGGGTTTGCATGTTCTGGTCCTTTCTTGACATATTCCAGCTGCTTGATAAAAAATCTGCAGCTTGATATCTATATTTTATTGAGTTTTACTATCGCTGTAACAATCTAAGTGTAATAGTTTTGATTAGAAAGTATATAATTGGTGAATAAATGTGATAACCATGTCTAGAAAAGACCAGAAGAGGCCGTGTTTTGGTGATATAAGTCATAGATGGAATGCCTGGTTGGTAGTTTGATTGTCATATGGGCCCAAATGAAAATAAAAAATAGTGAATTTAAGTATGGATGCTACTAATAGCAGTCCATTCTAATATGTGTGGCATATTTCAACAACAATTTTCGAAATACAAGGTAACCATGACGACTTTGTGTGACGAAATAGAGGCGGGAATAGCCACTTCATTTAACTGTTTTATTCAATGCGACTTTCAAGGAAACCAGGCCGATTTTCATGATATCAATAATTATTCAAAGGGCTCCGAGGGCAACAGTTTTCAATATATTTGCCTAATTCAAAAACTATATTGTTCAGAACACCTTCAAGCATCATACCAGGCCGAAATAAAATAATCAAAGAAAATTATATCTCTACATATGGTCTCACCACCCTAAATAAGCCGATATCCAGGGAGGTGTATACTAATGATGGAATCATCACACAAAATATTTTTAATGCGGCTGTTCCAACCTCTATTGAAACAAAATAAAATACAAAGAAGTAATAATTTTGTGAATATTTAATAAGCCCACGTTATCTTCTTTGTCAAGGATATCAGATATAACTGTTTCATGATAACCTCGCAGGGATACAGTGGGTTAAAATGATGTGTGTCTGTTCTGTGAAAGAGAGCACGGATTATAGCCCAATTTTAACAGTATTGACTTTTTTACACTCTAGGGGGCGTAGCTCAAAATCTGTCTGGTAACCATACCCATAGCGGGCCTGTTTTCGAACAAGGACATCTCAAGCTTTATCCTGATATGTCACACTAAATATCTAATAGGGTGAAAAATGGTGAAATCGGCCTGCGGAATTGAGGCAGTTTACATGTGTTTCAATGGGACTGGCATTTGGGGTGGTGAGACCATCAGTAGACACAAGGGGTTTGCATGTTCTGGTCCTTTCTTGACATATTCCAGCTGCTTGATAAAAAATCTGCAGCTTGATATCTATATTTTATTGAGTTTTACTATCGCTGTAACAATCTAAGTGTAATAGTTTTGATTAGAAAGTATATAATTGGTGAATAAATGTGATAACCATGTCTAGAAAAGACCAGAAGAGGCCGTGTTTTGGTGATATAAGTCATAGATGGAATGCCTGGTTGGTAGTTTGATTGTCATATGGGCCCAAATGAAAATAAAAAATAGTGAATTTAAGTATGGATGCTACTAATAGCAGTCCATTCTAATATGTGTGGCATATTTCAACAACAATTTTCGAAATACAAGGTAACCATGACGACTTTGTGTGACGAAATAGAGGCGGGAATAGCCACTTCATTTAACTGTTTTATTCAATGCGACTTTCAAGGAAACCAGGCCGATTTTCATGATATCAATAATTATTCAAAGGGCTCCGAGGGCAACAGTTTTCAATATATTTGCCTAATTCAAAAACTATATTGTTCAGAACACCTTCAAGCATCATACCAGGCCGAAATAAAATAATCAAAGAAAATTATATCTCTACATATGGTCTCACCACCCTAAATAAGCCGATATCCAGGGAGGTGTATACTAATGATGGAATCATCACACAAAATATTTTTAATGCGGCTGTTCCAACCTCTATTGAAACAAAATAAAATACAAAGAAGTAATAATTTTGTGAATATTTAATAAGCCCACGTTATCTTCTTTGTCAAGGATATCAGATATAACTGTTTCATGATAACCTCGCAGGGATACAGTGGGTTAAAATGATGTGTGTCTGTTCTGTGAAAGAGAGCACGGATTATAGCCCAATTTTAACAGTATTGACTTTTTTACACTCTAGGGGGCGTAGCTCAAAATCTGTCTGGTAACCATACCCATAGCGGGCCTGTTTTCGAACAAGGACATCTCAAGCTTTATCCTGATATGTCACACTAAATATCTAATAGGGTGAAAAATGGTGAAATCGGCCTGCGGAATTGAGGCAGTTTACATGTGTTTCAATGGGACTGGCATTTGGGGTGGTGAGACCATCAGTAGACACAAGGGGTTTGCATGTTCTGGTCCTTTCTTGACATATTCCAGCTGCTTGATAAAAAATCTGCAGCTTGATATCTATATTTTATTGAGTTTTACTATCGCTGTAACAATCTAAGTGTAATAGTTTTGATTAGAAAGTATATAATTGGTGAATAAATGTGATAACCATGTCTAGAAAAGACCAGAAGAGGCCGTGTTTTGGTGATATAAGTCATAGATGGAATGCCTGGTTGGTAGTTTGATTGTCATATGGGCCCAAATGAAAATAAAAAATAGTGAATTTAAGTATGGATGCTACTAATAGCAGTCCATTCTAATATGTGTGGCATATTTCAACAACAATTTTCGAAATACAAGGTAACCATGACGACTTTGTGTGACGAAATAGAGGCGGGAATAGCCACTTCATTTAACTGTTTTATTCAATGCGACTTTCAAGGAAACCAGGCCGATTTTCATGATATCAATAATTATTCAAAGGGCTCCGAGGGCAACAGTTTTCAATATATTTGCCTAATTCAAAAACTATATTGTTCAGAACACCTTCAAGCATCATACCAGGCCGAAATAAAATAATCAAAGAAAATTATATCTCTACATATGGTCTCACCACCCTAAATAAGCCGATATCCAGGGAGGTGTATACTAATGATGGAATCATCACACAAAATATTTTTAATGCGGCTGTTCCAACCTCTATTGAAACAAAATAAAATACAAAGAAGTAATAATTTTGTGAATATTTAATAAGCCCACGTTATCTTCTTTGTCAAGGATATCAGATATAACTGTTTCATGATAACCTCGCAGGGATACAGTGGGTTAAAATGATGTGTGTCTGTTCTGTGAAAGAGAGCACGGATTATAGCCCAATTTTAACAGTATTGACTTTTTTACACTCTAGGGGGCGTAGCTCAAAATCTGTCTGGTAACCATACCCATAGCGGGCCTGTTTTCGAACAAGGACATCTCAAGCTTTATCCTGATATGTCACACTAAATATCTAATAGGGTGAAAAATGGTGAAATCGGCCTGCGGAATTGAGGCAGTTTACATGTGTTTCAATGGGACTGGCATTTGGGGTGGTGAGACCATCAGTAGACACAAGGGGTTTGCATGTTCTGGTCCTTTCTTGACATATTCCAGCTGCTTGATAAAAAATCTGCAGCTTGATATCTATATTTTATTGAGTTTTACTATCGCTGTAACAATCTAAGTGTAATAGTTTTGATTAGAAAGTATATAATTGGTGAATAAATGTGATAACCATGTCTAGAAAAGACCAGAAGAGGCCGTGTTTTGGTGATATAAGTCATAGATGGAATGCCTGGTTGGTAGTTTGATTGTCATATGGGCCCAAATGAAAATAAAAAATAGTGAATTTAAGTATGGATGCTACTAATAGCAGTCCATTCTAATATGTGTGGCATATTTCAACAACAATTTTCGAAATACAAGGTAACCATGACGACTTTGTGTGACGAAATAGAGGCGGGAATAGCCACTTCATTTAACTGTTTTATTCAATGCGACTTTCAAGGAAACCAGGCCGATTTTCATGATATCAATAATTATTCAAAGGGCTCCGAGGGCAACAGTTTTCAATATATTTGCCTAATTCAAAAACTATATTGTTCAGAACACCTTCAAGCATCATACCAGGCCGAAATAAAATAATCAAAGAAAATTATATCTCTACATATGGTCTCACCACCCTAAATAAGCCGATATCCAGGGAGGTGTATACTAATGATGGAATCATCACACAAAATATTTTTAATGCGGCTGTTCCAACCTCTATTGAAACAAAATAAAATACAAAGAAGTAATAATTTTGTGAATATTTAATAAGCCCACGTTATCTTCTTTGTCAAGGATATCAGATATAACTGTTTCATGATAACCTCGCAGGGATACAGTGGGTTAAAATGATGTGTGTCTGTTCTGTGAAAGAGAGCACGGATTATAGCCCAATTTTAACAGTATTGACTTTTTTACACTCTAGGGGGCGTAGCTCAAAATCTGTCTGGTAACCATACCCATAGCGGGCCTGTTTTCGAACAAGGACATCTCAAGCTTTATCCTGATATGTCACACTAAATATCTAATAGGGTGAAAAATGGTGAAATCGGCCTGCGGAATTGAGGCAGTTTACATGTGTTTCAATGGGACTGGCATTTGGGGTGGTGAGACCATCAGTAGACACAAGGGGTTTGCATGTTCTGGTCCTTTCTTGACATATTCCAGCTGCTTGATAAAAAATCTGCAGCTTGATATCTATATTTTATTGAGTTTTACTATCGCTGTAACAATCTAAGTGTAATAGTTTTGATTAGAAAGTATATAATTGGTGAATAAATGTGATAACCATGTCTAGAAAAGACCAGAAGAGGCCGTGTTTTGGTGATATAAGTCATAGATGGAATGCCTGGTTGGTAGTTTGATTGTCATATGGGCCCAAATGAAAATAAAAAATAGTGAATTTAAGTATGGATGCTACTAATAGCAGTCCATTCTAATATGTGTGGCATATTTCAACAACAATTTTCGAAATACAAGGTAACCATGACGACTTTGTGTGACGAAATAGAGGCGGGAATAGCCACTTCATTTAACTGTTTTATTCAATGCGACTTTCAAGGAAACCAGGCCGATTTTCATGATATCAATAATTATTCAAAGGGCTCCGAGGGCAACAGTTTTCAATATATTTGCCTAATTCAAAAACTATATTGTTCAGAACACCTTCAAGCATCATACCAGGCCGAAATAAAATAATCAAAGAAAATTATATCTCTACATATGGTCTCACCACCCTAAATAAGCCGATATCCAGGGAGGTGTATACTAATGATGGAATCATCACACAAAATATTTTTAATGCGGCTGTTCCAACCTCTATTGAAACAAAATAAAATACAAAGAAGTAATAATTTTGTGAATATTTAATAAGCCCACGTTATCTTCTTTGTCAAGGATATCAGATATAACTGTTTCATGATAACCTCGCAGGGATACAGTGGGTTAAAATGATGTGTGTCTGTTCTGTGAAAGAGAGCACGGATTATAGCCCAATTTTAACAGTATTGACTTTTTTACACTCTAGGGGGCGTAGCTCAAAATCTGTCTGGTAACCATACCCATAGCGGGCCTGTTTTCGAACAAGGACATCTCAAGCTTTATCCTGATATGTCACACTAAATATCTAATAGGGTGAAAAATGGTGAAATCGGCCTGCGGAATTGAGGCAGTTTACATGTGTTTCAATGGGACTGGCATTTGGGGTGGTGAGACCATCAGTAGACACAAGGGGTTTGCATGTTCTGGTCCTTTCTTGACATATTCCAGCTGCTTGATAAAAAATCTGCAGCTTGATATCTATATTTTATTGAGTTTTACTATCGCTGTAACAATCTAAGTGTAATAGTTTTGATTAGAAAGTATATAATTGGTGAATAAATGTGATAACCATGTCTAGAAAAGACCAGAAGAGGCCGTGTTTTGGTGATATAAGTCATAGATGGAATGCCTGGTTGGTAGTTTGATTGTCATATGGGCCCAAATGAAAATAAAAAATAGTGAATTTAAGTATGGATGCTACTAATAGCAGTCCATTCTAATATGTGTGGCATATTTCAACAACAATTTTCGAAATACAAGGTAACCATGACGACTTTGTGTGACGAAATAGAGGCGGGAATAGCCACTTCATTTAACTGTTTTATTCAATGCGACTTTCAAGGAAACCAGGCCGATTTTCATGATATCAATAATTATTCAAAGGGCTCCGAGGGCAACAGTTTTCAATATATTTGCCTAATTCAAAAACTATATTGTTCAGAACACCTTCAAGCATCATACCAGGCCGAAATAAAATAATCAAAGAAAATTATATCTCTACATATGGTCTCACCACCCTAAATCAGCCGATATCCAGGGAGGTGTATACTAATGATGGAATCATCACACAAAATATTTTTAATGCGGCTGTTCCAACCTCTATTGAAACAAAATAAAATACAAAGAAGTAATAATTTTGTGAATATTTAATAAGCCCACGTTATCTTCTTTGTCAAGGATATCAGATATAACTGTTTCATGATAACCTCGCAGGGATACAGTGGGTTAAAATGATGTGTGTCTGTTCTGTGAAAGAGAGCACGGATTATAGCCCAATTTTAACAGTATTGACTTTTTTACACTCTAGGGGGCGTAGCTCAAAATCTGTCTGGTAACCATACCCATAGCGGGCCTGTTTTCGAACAAGGACATCTCAAGCTTTATCCTGATATGTCACACTAAATATCTAATAGGGTGAAAAATGGTGAAATCGGCCTGCGGAATTGAGGCAGTTTACATGTGTTTCAATGGGACTGGCATTTGGGGTGGTGAGACCATCAGTAGACACAAGGGGTTTGCATGTTCTGGTCCTTTCTTGACATATTCCAGCTGCTTGATAAAAAATCTGCAGCTTGATATCTATATTTTATTGAGTTTTACTATCGCTGTAACAATCTAAGTGTAATAGTTTTGATTAGAAAGTATATAATTGGTGAATAAATGTGATAACCATGTCTAGAAAAGACCAGAAGAGGCCGTGTTTTGGTGATATAAGTCATAGATGGAATGCCTGGTTGGTAGTTTGATTGTCATATGGGCCCAAATGAAAATAAAAAATAGTGAATTTAAGTATGGATGCTACTAATAGCAGTCCATTCTAATATGTGTGGCATATTTCAACAACAATTTTCGAAATACAAGGTAACCATGACGACTTTGTGTGACGAAATAGAGGCGGGAATAGCCACTTCATTTAACTGTTTTATTCAATGCGACTTTCAAGGAAACCAGGCCGATTTTCATGATATCAATAATTATTCAAAGGGCTCCGAGGGCAACAGTTTTCAATATATTTGCCTAATTCAAAAACTATATTGTTCAGAACACCTTCAAGCATCATACCAGGCCGAAATAAAATAATCAAAGAAAATTATATCTCTACATATGGTCTCACCACCCTAAATAAGCCGATATCCAGGGAGGTGTATACTAATGATGGAATCATCACACAAAATATTTTTAATGCGGCTGTTCCAACCTCTATTGAAACAAAATAAAATACAAAGAAGTAATAATTTTGTGAATATTTAATAAGCCCACGTTATCTTCTTTGTCAAGGATATCAGATATAACTGTTTCATGATAACCTCGCAGGGATACAGTGGGTTAAAATGATGTGTGTCTGTTCTGTGAAAGAGAGCACGGATTATAGCCCAATTTTAACAGTATTGACTTTTTTACACTCTAGGGGGCGTAGCTCAAAATCTGTCTGGTAACCATACCCATAGCGGGCCTGTTTTCGAACAAGGACATCTCAAGCTTTATCCTGATATGTCACACTAAATATCTAATAGGGTGAAAAATGGTGAAATCGGCCTGCGGAATTGAGGCAGTTTACATGTGTTTCAATGGGACTGGCATTTGGGGTGGTGAGACCATCAGTAGACACAAGGGGTTTGCATGTTCTGGTCCTTTCTTGACATATTCCAGCTGCTTGATAAAAAATCTGCAGCTTGATATCTATATTTTATTGAGTTTTACTATCGCTGTAACAATCTAAGTGTAATAGTTTTGATTAGAAAGTATATAATTGGTGAATAAATGTGATAACCATGTCTAGAAAAGACCAGAAGAGGCCGTGTTTTGGTGATATAAGTCATAGATGGAATGCCTGGTTGGTAGTTTGATTGTCATATGGGCCCAAATGAAAATAAAAAATAGTGAATTTAAGTATGGATGCTACTAATAGCAGTCCATTCTAATATGTGTGGCATATTTCAACAACAATTTTCGAAATACAAGGTAACCATGACGACTTTGTGTGACGAAATAGAGGCGGGAATAGCCACTTCATTTAACTGTTTTATTCAATGCGACTTTCAAGGAAACCAGGCCGATTTTCATGATATCAATAATTATTCAAAGGGCTCCGAGGGCAACAGTTTTCAATATATTTGCCTAATTCAAAAACTATATTGTTCAGAACACCTTCAAGCATCATACCAGGCCGAAATAAAATAATCAAAGAAAATTATATCTCTACATATGGTCTCACCACCCTAAATAAGCCGATATCCAGGGAGGTGTATACTAATGATGGAATCATCACACAAAATATTTTTAATGCGGCTGTTCCAACCTCTATTGAAACAAAATAAAATACAAAGAAGTAATAATTTTGTGAATATTTAATAAGCCCACGTTATCTTCTTTGTCAAGGATATCAGATATAACTGTTTCATGATAACCTCGCAGGGATACAGTGGGTTAAAATGATGTGTGTCTGTTCTGTGAAAGAGAGCACGGATTATAGCCCAATTTTAACAGTATTGACTTTTTTACACTCTAGGGGGCGTAGCTCAAAATCTGTCTGGTAACCATACCCATAGCGGGCCTGTTTTCGAACAAGGACATCTCAAGCTTTATCCTGATATGTCACACTAAATATCTAATAGGGTGAAAAATGGTGAAATCGGCCTGCGGAATTGAGGCAGTTTACATGTGTTTCAATGGGACTGGCATTTGGGGTGGTGAGACCATCAGTAGACACAAGGGGTTTGCATGTTCTGGTCCTTTCTTGACATATTCCAGCTGCTTGATAAAAAATCTGCAGCTTGATATCTATATTTTATTGCGTTTTACTATCGCTGTAACAATCTAAGTGTAATAGTTTTGATTAGAAAGTATATAATTGGTGAATAAATGTGATAACCATGTCTAGAAAAGACCAGAAGAGGCCGTGTTTTGGTGATATAAGTCATAGATGGAATGCCTGGTTGGTAGTTTGATTGTCATATGGGCCCAAATGAAAATAAAAAATAGTGAATTTAAGTATGGATGCTACTAATAGCAGTCCATTCTAATATGTGTGGCATATTTCAACAACAATTTTCGAAATACAAGGTAACCATGACGACTTTGTGTGACGAAATAGAGGCGGGAATAGCCACTTCATTTAACTGTTTTATTCAATGCGACTTTCAAGGAAACCAGGCCGATTTTCATGATATCAATAATTATTCAAAGGGCTCCGAGGGCAACAGTTTTCAATATATTTGCCTAATTCAAAAACTATATTGTTCAGAACACCTTCAAGCATCATACCAGGCCGAAATAAAATAATCAAAGAAAATTATATCTCTACATATGGTCTCACCACCCTAAATAAGCCGATATCCAGGGAGGTGTATACTAATGATGGAATCATCACACAAAATATTTTTAATGCGGCTGTTCCAACCTCTATTGAAACAAAATAAAATACAAAGAAGTAATAATTTTGTGAATATTTAATAAGCCCACGTTATCTTCTTTGTCAAGGATATCAGATATAACTGTTTCATGATAACCTCGCAGGGATACAGTGGGTTAAAATGATGTGTGTCTGTTCTGTGAAAGAGAGCACGGATTATAGCCCAATTTTAACAGTATTGACTTTTTTACACTCTAGGGGGCGTAGCTCAAAATCTGTCTGGTAACCATACCCATAGCGGGCCTGTTTTCGAACAAGGACATCTCAAGCTTTATCCTGATATGTCACACTAAATATCTAATAGGGTGAAAAATGGTGAAATCGGCCTGCGGAATTGAGGCAGTTTACATGTGTTTCAATGGGACTGGCATTTGGGGTGGTGAGACCATCAGTAGACACAAGGGGTTTGCATGTTCTGGTCCTTTCTTGACATATTCCAGCTGCTTGATAAAAAATCTGCAGCTTGATATCTATATTTTATTGAGTTTTACTATCGCTGTAACAATCTAAGTGTAATAGTTTTGATTAGAAAGTATATAATTGGTGAATAAATGTGATAACCATGTCTAGAAAAGACCAGAAGAGGCCGTGTTTTGGTGATATAAGTCATAGATGGAATGCCTGGTTGGTAGTTTGATTGTCATATGGGCCCAAATGAAAATAAAAAATAGTGAATTTAAGTATGGATGCTACTAATAGCAGTCCATTCTAATATGTGTGGCATATTTCAACAACAATTTTCGAAATACAAGGTAACCATGACGACTTTGTGTGACGAAATAGAGGCGGGAATAGCCACTTCATTTAACTGTTTTATTCAATGCGACTTTCAAGGAAACCAGGCCGATTTTCATGATATCAATAATTATTCAAAGGGCTCCGAGGGCAACAGTTTTCAATATATTTGCCTAATTCAAAAACTATATTGTTCAGAACACCTTCAAGCATCATACCAGGCCGAAATAAAATAATCAAAGAAAATTATATCTCTACATATGGTCTCACCACCCTAAATAAGCCGATATCCAGGGAGGTGTATACTAATGATGGAATCATCACACAAAATATTTTTAATGCGGCTGTTCCAACCTCTATTGAAACAAAATAAAATACAAAGAAGTAATAATTTTGTGAATATTTAATAAGCCCACGTTATCTTCTTTGTCAAGGATATCAGATATAACTGTTTCATGATAACCTCGCAGGGATACAGTGGGTTAAAATGATGTGTGTCTGTTCTGTGAAAGAGAGCACGGATTATAGCCCAATTTTAACAGTATTGACTTTTTAACACTCTAGGGGGCGTAGCTCAAAATCTGTCTGGTAACCATACCCATAGCGGGCCTGTTTTCGAACAAGGACATCTCAAGCTTTATCCTGATATGTCACACTAAATATCTAATAGGGTGAAAAATGGTGAAATCGGCCTGCGGAATTGAGGCAGTTTACATGTGTTTCAATGGGACTGGCATTTGGGGTGGTGAGACCTCGTGTGATGAAAGCTTCTATTTCAATGGTATAAACCGGTTTGCGAAATCGGCAATTTATTCCGAGTGTTGTCGGCAAGACGACGTCGTGAAACGGCTTGCAAATGTGCCACGGATTTCAACGATAACGTTACAAATGATATAATTTCTCTGTCAATATAATTAGGCCGTCTCAGAAATAATACAACTTGTTCAATGGAACAATGGAGGACAGAAATCAACGGTCATATTCCCAGAAAGGGCTAGTTCCACAGGACAAAAGTATGATTATTATCGCCTTAAGATTCTGTGATGTCGTACTTTTTGAATTTTGTCAGAGGCCGATGTTGTGACAGACTGTTGTTGCTGTTCAGTGACTTCTGTTATAAAAACTGTTAACCGGCGGTCGTAGCAATTTAACTGGATGGTGCATTATTACATTCACTAAGAGTTGATAACATTCGTGGAAAGTGACAACTTTGGCCAAAAATGTTATGGCCAACGGAAAACTACTCCCCTTGTCAAGCCTTGTCATGTTGTGTGCTATTTCCCATTCACGTGATTTCGGATCAACTCTAGCCTACGCAGCTTCCCGATATAGAAGGGGGTTTAAGAGGTACGATATTTAGAAAAACAGGGGGGTCCGGGGGCTCGCCCCCCAAAATCCACAGAATTTGTTGAAAATCTGAAGCTCAATGGGGGGGGGGGGCAGGACCCCTCTGACCCTCCCCCCATGCACGCCCTGGGGGGGGGGGGGGGGTCTGAACCGAATCCTTCCCTCGGCCCCCTGTGGAAACGGCAATATCCTATTTTAGGCCCACCCTGGGTTCAATGTATTAAGCCCTCCTGACAGGTGAAGACCATAGAAATATACTTACGTATGTTCTGTGGTGAAGACTATGGCTTTATCTGCTTATGGGTGATGAAATTCTGTAATGACAACGAAAGATTAGTAGGGATATACATCAATTAATTCAATAGTGTTTTATAATATTTCATATTCCCGTCATTTAGTAGAACGTAATATCTCAAAAATTATAACTAAATGACGGTCATATATATAACATTCACGTCATTTAGTAGAGCGTAATGTCTCATTTATTAAAACTAAATGACGGACAAATATATATAACATTTCCGTCATTTAGTAAAATATAATGTCTCATTTATTATATAACTAAATGACGGTCATATTTATATAACATTTCCATCATTTAATAAAACGTAATATCTCATTTATTATAACTAAATGACGGTCATATATTTAACATTTATTATAAATAAATGATTAAATGTTGGCCCCGCGTCGCACAACGCCTGTCAACATTAATCCGACATTGTCTAAACGTTTTGTGTTAGGTAAAAACACTCACAGCCACATTGTACCTTAACTGCTCAGTCGACGATAACCCTTTACATACTACTTGTCAATTATCCACTCATTTAGATATCGCAGGTGGGCCTAATCCGGTAGTAGTACTACTACCGGAATAGGCCCACCCTCAATAATTAACATATCGTAAGTGGGCCAAAACTTATACACCCTTTAAATCACAAGGAAAAAAAATAAAGACTATTTTAATTTCCCATCAACTCCCAAAAAATATCCAAGCCCCTATTTGCTATTTATTCCCGGGCCCCAAAAGAAAACCCTTTTCCCCAGGGGGTCTTTCCCCCCAAGGCATATCAATAACATTACAGTTTAAAAGTCGTAGAATATTTCCTTTATATACTACTACCGGATTAGGCCCACCTACCATATCTAAGTGACTGAAGATGGGTCTAATCCGGTAGTAGTACTACTACCGGATTAGGCCCACCTCCAGTCACTTACATATGGTAGGTGGGCCTAAACTTATACACCCTTTAATTCCCAAGAATTATTTTATAAATTGTTATAAATTTACCCCTAAAAATTATCCAAGCCCCTATTTGCTGTTTATTCCCGGGCCCCAAAAGAAACCCCTTTTCTCCAGGGGGTCTTTTCCCCCAAGGCATATCAATAACATTACAGTTTAAAGATTGTAGAATATTTCCTTTATATACTACTACCGGATTAGGCCCACCCACCATATCTAAGTGACTGTAGGTGGGTCTATTCCGGTAGTAGTACTACTACCGGATTAGGCCCACCTTCAGTCACTTACATAGGGTGGGTGGGCCTAAACTTATCCACCCTTTAATTCCCATAGAAATTTGTTCAAATTGTTTTAAATTTCCCACTTACCCCCAAAAATTATCCAAGCCCCTATTTGCTGTTTATTCCCGGGCCCCAAAAGAAAACCCTTTTCTCCAGGGGGTCTTTTCCCCAAAGGCATATCAATAACATTACAGTTTAAAGATTGTAGAATATTTCCTTTATATACTACTACCGGATTAGGCCCACCCACCATATCTAAGTGACTGAAGGTGGGCCTAATCCGGTAGTAGTACTACTACCGGAATAGGCCCACCTACAGTCACTTAGATATGGTGGGTGGGCCTAAACTTATACACCCTTTAATTCCCATAGAAAATGTTTAAAATTGTTTTAAATTTCCCATAGAAAATGTTTAAAATTGTTTTAAATTTCCCATTTACCCCCAAAAATTATCCAAGCCCCTATTTGCTGTTTATTCCCGGGCCCCAAAAGAAAACTCTTTTCTCCAGGGGGTATTTTCCCCCAAGGCATATCAATAACATTACAGTTTAAAGATTGTAGAATATTTCCTTTATATACTACTACCGGATTAGGCCCACCTACCATATCTAAGTGACTGAAGGCGGGCCTAATCCGATAGTAGTACTACTACCGGAATAGGCCCAGCTCCAGTCGCTTACATATGGTAGGTGGGCCTAAATTTATACACCATTTAATTCCCGAGAAAAAATTATAAATTGTTTTAAATTTCTTATTTACCCCCAAAAATTATCCAAGCCCCTATTTGCTGTTTATTCCCAGGCCCCAAAAGAAAACCCTTTTCTCCAGGGGGTCTTTTCCCCCAAGGCCTATCAATAACATTACAATTTAAAGATTGTAGAATATTTCCTTTATATACTACTACCGGATTAGGCCCACCCACCATATCTAAGTGACTGTAGGTGGGTCTATTCCGGTAGTAGTACTACTACCGGATTAGGCCCACCTTCAGTCACTTACATAGGGTGGGTGGGCCTAAACTTATCCACCCTTTAATTCCCATAGAAATGTGTTCAAATTGTTCTAAATTTCCCACTTACCCCCAAAAATTATCCAAGCCCCTATTTGCTGTTTATTCCCGGGCCCCAAAAGAAAACCCTTTTCTCCAGGGGGTCTTTTCCCCAAAGGCATATCAATAACATTACAGTTTGAAGATTGTAGAATATTTCCTTTATATACTACTACCGGATTAGGCCCACCCACCATATCTAAGTGACTGAAGGTGGGCCTAATCCGGTAGTAGTACTACTACCGGAATAGGCCCACCTACAGTCACTTAGATATGGTGGGTGGGCCTAAACTTATACACCCTTTAATTCCCATAGAAAATGTTTAAAATTGTTTTAAATTCCCCATAGAAAATGTTTAAAATTGTTTTAAATTTCCCATTTACCCCCAAAAATTATCCAAGCCCCTATTTGCTGTTTATTCCCGGGCCCCAAAAGAAAACCCTTTTCTCCAGGGGGTCTTTTCCCCCAAGGCATATCAATAACATTACAGTTTAAAGATTGTAGAATATTTCCTTTATATACTACTACCGGATTAGGCCCACCTACCATATCTAAGTGACTGAAGGTGGGCCTAATCCGGTAGTAGTACTACTACCGGAATAGGCCCACCTCCGGTCGCTTACATATGGTAGGTGGGCCTAAATTTATACACCATTTAATTCCCGAGAAAAAATTATAAATTGTTTTAAATTTCTTATTTACCCCCAAAAATTATCCAAGCCCCTATTTGCTGTTTATTCCCAGGCCCCAAAAGAAAACCCTTTTCTCCAGAGGGTCTTTTCCCCCAAGGCCTATCAATAACATTACAGTTTAAAGATTGTAGAATATTTCCTTTATATACTACTACCGGATTAGACCCACCTACCATATCTAAGTGACTGAAGGTGGGCCTAATCAGGTAGTAGTACTACTACCGGATTAGGCCCACCTCCAGTCACTTACATATGGTAGGTGGGCCTAAACTTATGCACCCTTTAATTCCCCCATAAATTTTTTTTAATTGTTTTAAATTTCTCATTTAGCCCCAAAAATTATATGGGATTATACCCACCTCAAGTGGTAATATAAATTTATACCCACATCACTGTTTTATTGGCACAAAGGTGGGCCTATAAGTTTATACCCACCTCAGTGCTAGATTACCACAGAGGTGGGCTTAGAAGTTTATACCCAGGTGGGTATAAACCGGTAGATAGCCGTGGAAACCCTGCAATCTCGCCTACATAGACTTTGTCATAGGCTAGGGCCTGGTAGGCTATAGGCCTGGCCTACCAAATTAATATAATATAATGAAATAGGCTTAGAGTCTACTATAGGCCATGGACATTATCAGATTATAGATAGTCTTTAATATAATTATAAGTTGTTTAAATAAGCCTATATTAGGCATGCATATAGCTACATGTTATACTGTGCACAGTTACCTACAAAGCCCAAATGCAGTAGGCATATTCAGGGGAGGGGGGGGGGGGCAGCAGGCGCGTGCGCCCCTTATTTTCGCCAAATACTTTGAAAATCCCCCTATTTAACTGGCTAAAATTTACCAAAAAAATTTAGGGGGCGAGCCCCATAGCCCCCCCCCTTTCTTCAGATGCTGGATCCGCCACTGTTATCTGTTTGCTTTACAACTAAAACAATTATACTGTATTTTGGCTTCGCAATATATCGTTATAGGCCTATTCTACATATTCAGGGGTGGGCAAGTGGTCGCCACATCGCCACATGTGGCGACAAAAGCAAAATATCTGTAATGTAAATATTTAAAAATGACCATTCAGAGCACCTAAAAGTAGGCATTTGTGGCGACAGGACTCATTTCGCCTGCCCAACCCTGCATATTCATGATATTGAGCTAAAAATTAACCCTTGTGCCTGGATATCTTTTGATCTTCAATCGATAAACTTTATGTCGCCTATCCTCAGGGGACAGAGCTTAGAGGCGCACAATACTATAGGCCTATTTTATTAAACCCCCAGGCCTACAGTGGAATGTTCCAGAAAACCTTTTGTCAATTTTTAAAGCCCCCGGCCCGCTCCGCATAGATCCGCCCCTGCGTTAGCTTATAACCCTACGAGTACTCAACTCGGTGATGGGAAAATATATAGTCCGTAAAAGAAGTTGCCATTCTGCACTAGCCAGGCCCGTAGTCACGGTCGGAAATCAGACAAGGCGAGTTCAGTGGCCAAGCCTAAATTTCTGAAAACCCTGAATTTCTGATAATTTTCAGTAATGAAAAGAAAAAAATGTGAAAAGACAGACAAGGCGGTTGCCTCGTCTGCCCCAGTCTATGGGCCTGCTAACTGTCACAATTTTTATTTCTAGCAATGCCCATGGCTAAAGGTAACATTATACAATGTTGGACAAATGTTTTCAGGGCAGGGCTACCTGAAACCACACATTTTGTTTTATAGCTTTGCCTAATGGTCTAGCTACATGTATCTGACAGTTTGTCAGCTATCAGGCATTTTTATTAAAAACAAAACAAAAGGCACATCTACACCCCCTGAAAGGTTAGTGTGTGTGCAAAATAAGAGAAATCCATGTCAATGCTATTGAGAATGCAATGACTGTTAGGGGCCTACACTGTAAACATCAACATCTGCAAATTTTTGGTCCCAAACTACGGTTCATTTCTACCCAATTGGAGTTGTGGGTCACAGTAGAAGAAGAAAATGTTTATTTGACAAATAACATAGTAAAATAATGCAAATTAGCGACACGGTCGCGAGACAAAATTTAAAAATTAGGTGATAATTGAATATATTATTCAATTAGCAGTGTGACTGAGGGTTGATGAGGTACAGTTAGCTTCAAAAGAGGGGGTGGGTCAGGATGTCCCTCTTCTGGATCTGTAACTTAGCTGTAGGCCTACATAGTAGTAGCATGTAAGCCTTTTGTTTTAATGTGTTGTGCCCACAGCCCACAATCTCGGATACATCTGTCAGAATAAAACATAATTCAATGACTAGGCCTACAAGGGCTCAGGTTTAGATACTGAATTTGACCCATATCTATGGTGTTGCAATTACCGAGTAGTGAATATTTTAGGCTTCTAGGGCAGGTCTGTATAATTTACCAGGCATTAGAACAGGTGTGGCTTCCCTAGGCAGACCAGTATTTAATGTAATTAAATTTGAAGTGTATAAAATAGCCTATATGGCTAGGTCTTATATTAGGCCTAACTTATACATCTACATAATATAGTTAGAGGTCTACATATCCTTAACATATACAAAAAAGAATGAAAAGTACCCCTACATAAATTTAAAAGTTTACCTCCTAAAATGTTTGTTTTTTCATGGACCTTCATACATGTGTACATTTGTGCAATCAATGCACCCTAACAGAATAATTAGAACAGCCCCATCCTAGTTTAAAATAATGGTAAGTTGGCCATTTCACCATCTAATGTTTTTGCAATAACATTTACCTGAAATAAATGTCAGACAAATGTGTTAACTTCAAATATATCATGAATAATATTTAGAATTCAATTTGAATAATGGAGGAATTATTACTTCATTTCACTATCACAGCTTTCTACACAACTTTCCAAACTCAGTTTATCTGACAGCTGAGATATTAACCTAGAAAACCATGTTTGAGACACAAAAAGGCACTAGGCCCACCAAATTCACATTGGGCCACATGTAAAAAAGAAAACCTGGATACATCCCTAATTTTGGTAATACATATGTATTAATATTTTTGATTAATTTATTTGCATAATTAAAAAAGTATCTATCACCACAAGTTAAATGTGGAAGTAATTAACTGTCCATTCAGTGTATATTTGAACCACTGTGTATAAATATGTCTTTTTTATAACTAATCCCATCTCATTTGATACTGGAAATTGTATATGTTAACCATTTTTTCCAATTGTACATGTAAAGATTAGATCTAAAGTAATTAACCAATTTACTGAAATTATGCATAATACACAGTTGTACATTGTAATATGTGACGCAGCATGCCAAAACCAGGCTCTTCTCGAAAATAAAGTTTTTTGAAAAAAATCCACCATCTGATAGCGCTTTATGTTCTGTGCATTTTAAAACAAATTGTATGAAAATCGGACGAGTATTTCCAAAGATACAGCTACTCAAAACAAAAAAGTCCAACCCAATTTTCTGGCATAGTACTATTGAGAAAACTGTCTTTAAAGGTAACCATTAAAAATAAGATAAATTGTAAACTTGTACGAGAAATCACCAAAATTTGTCAAATTTATATATAAGAAAAACAGTTTCATTGAACATAAAAAATGAAATCGGATGGAACCCAACCCAATTACACATGGTGACATGGGTTGGAGTTGGGCTTAAGAGGGGTGTTACACCAAGGTCATCTCAAGGTCATCCCAAGGTCATCTCAAGGTCACAGCAAGGTCAAATCAACTAAAAAGAGCAAAATATAGTTGTTTTTTACCAATTCTGTTAACTTGAAGTGTATGTGATGGTAGAACCCCGCCTAGACCCCAACATGGAGTTATACTGAACATAAACAAGAGGTTAAAGTGGAAATATAGGGGTTGGACAGGTGATACCCCATTAAATGACCTTGATGTAACCCCTGTCTGAAATGGCATAAGTGGACCAAAAAACACAATGATTGTCATGTTTGGACTAATGGTCGGTACTTTAATTAAATCTGATAAAGCCCAATCCAAATATGCATGATGACATGGGTTGGGGTTGAGCTTCATAGAGCTGTTACCCCAAGGTCATGGCAAGGTCATCTCAAGGTCACATCAAGGTCAAATCAACACAAAGGGGTGAAAATAGCTTATTTTTGCTGTTTTTGTTCAAATTTAGTTCAATTGAGATATCTATGATTGTTGAAACCCAACTAGACACCAACAATGAGTTATACCAAACATACCTAATAGGTTACAGGGGTGATATAGGGTTTGGAGAGGTTATACCCCAGCAAATCACCCATATGTCACACCTGTCTGAAATAGCAGAAATTGACCAAGTAACAAAACGATTGCCATGTTTAGACCAATGGTAAATACTTCAATTTTATGTGATGAAGTCCAAACTGTGTACACACGTGGTCCAAAGGGTGTTGGTTGGGCTTTATAAAGCTGTTACCCCAAGGTCATAGCAAGGTCATCTCAAGGTCACAGCAAGGTCACAGCAAAGTCAAATCAATACAAAAGTGTTGAATAAAGCATATTTTTGTTGTTTCTGCTCCAATTTTGTTCACTTGAGATGCCCATGGTGGCTAAAACCCAGCCGGACCACAACATGGATGTATACCAAGCATACCCAAGAGGTTACAGGGGTATTTTTCTGTTGAAGAGGTCATACCCCGTCAAATAATGCTTATGTCATCCCTGTCTGAAATGGGCCAAATAACAAAATGATGGCCGTGCTTAGACCAATGGTCAATACTTCAATTTAATGTGAAGAAATCCAACCAAAGTACACATCGGGACATGGGTTTCGTATGTACTTCTGAGGGGTGTTACCTCAAGGCCATGGCAAGGTCATCTCAAGGTCACAGCAGGTCAAATCAACACAAAAGAGGGGGAAATAGCATAATTTAGTTGTTTTTGCTACACTTTTGTACACTTGAGATGCCTAAGAAATAGGAAACCCACGTGGACGCTAACATGGATGTATATCAAGCATACCCCAAGATGGTAAAAGGGTAATAAAGGGGTTAGAGGGTAATATCCCATTGAATCACCCTGATGTGCCCCCTGTTTGAGATGGAAGAAAAGAACGAAGTAACACAATAATTGCCTGGTTTAGACTGAGGGTCTTTAATTAATTTAATATATGTATGTTATGAAGTCCAACCCAAGTAGGCTTACACATGATTAACTGGGTTGGAATTAGGTTTCATGGGTGTTACCCCAAGGTCATGGCAAGGTCATCTCAAGGTAATTTCAAGGTCAAATCCAAGAAAACTGAAAAGTAACATTGGTTAGCATAAAAGTGCACTGATATGCTTATATTATACTGGTAAAAATTTGAACCAGGATAGCGCTAATTTTATTTTTACCAACTTGTGTCTGGCAGGCTACCGCGATCTACAACTTCAAGCGGATAAAATTCCTCATAATTTGAATAAAAATATAGTCCTATGCCAATCAACACACTTAAAAAAAAAGCAAAACAACATTACATTTATGGGATAATATTTGTCAATTTAGATATTTATTTTTGATCACACCAAGGCCACATGAAGGTCATGTCAAGGTCAAATTTTGCCAAAATATGTTAAGTAGACTTTGGTGTTTTTCTAATGAATTATTCAAGATACATTTGTACACAAATAGGGAATACAATTATTCAACATATGGTTATTCAGTGATTTGAGGTATCATTTATTATGATACCTCAGTTATTATACACCAGTGACCACAACACTATACTATAGTCTAGCATAGCCAAGAGGATGGACAAGCCTCTCCCCACAATGTCACAGTTGTGTACTTTAAGAAATAGTCATATAGCCATCCAAAATTGACCTCATCCATTTCAATGAATTATTCAGGATACAAGTGTACTGAGACTTAGAAGATCTTCCTTCATTCAGCCTCCGATTATTCTGTGATTTGATGTAAAAAAAGTTATATCATATGCCAGTGACCACAAAATTATACTATAGTCTGTTCACAATTTTACACTCCTGTGCACTGCAACAAATAGAAGTCATGTAGATCTGGTCATCCAAATCGACACCATCCATTCTTTTCTTCTACAATATCTACAACTCCAGGTATCATTTTCTGAAACATACATTACACACAATAATGAAAAGGCTATTGGTATTACATCCAAAATAATAATTTCAGATATTAAAATATATATATTTTTTTTTTAATGCTGGGAAATTCTAATCAGTTGTTAATAGTGATAGTTAATAACTTGTAAATCTGCTGATATAGCTATTTGAAACGAATACTCCAATACTAGCCTGTAACTTTAAGATACAACTGATAATCACACAGGATGAGGATACAAATTTGAAAAATGTACATACCTAATGTTGAGACTGAACAATTCACTTACTTATCTCACTGAATAAATAAATTAAGGTTACAAAGAATGTTGGTTCAACGCTGGTCCGATGTTGTATACAGTGGACCAACATTGATTCAACATCTTGTGTCTGCTGGGATATGACAGAAATTTATGGAACAATATAACTGCATAACATGTATGAGGACCATTATTCTGGTAATGTTTGTAGTGTTTATTTTAAACAAAGGAAGGACAGTGAATAACAAAAAAATAAGAAATGAAGAAAAGAAAAAAATGTGAATAGCTTGTTTTTTATATAGTGATTATTTCATGATTCCAACTTGCAGGATATATCAGACAATTTAACAAAAGAGTATGACAAAAATCAGATATTTTTTGTGGTGGGCTATGAAATGGGAATATGGTTAGGTTTAAAATTAAGCCTGCGCTAATGATACTAGCCTTACCATGCTTACTGTACATATTTAGTGACTTTTTTGTTTTCTAGTCTGGAATGTCAGATTGCTAGCAGCTGCACATATTTACTATCATGCCATTTTGCAGTGAGAATTTGATCTTTTCTGAACAAAACCACTTTATTCTTTGGTACCTGCCAAATGTGAAAACAAAGGACATTTGACATTTTGAACCATCATTTTTATCCACCTGTTTATTCATATCTTATATTATAGGCATACATATTATACAGTAGTCTATATCCTTACAAATCATATGAATTTTAAATACTGTACTTAGCTCAAATGAAGTTCATATCATAAATGTGCTATAAGAATTTTACTAAAATGTATCTATTGGAATAATGAAGCATTACATGTGACTTAAATTACATTATATTCATGTGAAATGACCTACATATTACCGGTAGTGTCTTGCTGTCAGTAGAAATATATCTTATGAATAGGTGAAAGTTTGAGAATTACATGTCTGTTAAAAAAGGTTTAAAACAATAAATACCTAACTAGTCTTCATCGTCAAATTGAGTCAAGCAAGAGTTGCTAAGATTTAAGGAGCAGTTCCAGTGACAATTTCCGCATGCAGCCTCAACTCAATTGAAGTTGCTGTATCAACTTGCAAAGCTGTTTCAACCTGAAAATGATAAGTAGCAAAAAATGAAAAATAGCAAAAAGTAATTTCAAGATAATTTTATTTTGTTTATAATTTGCGCACAGTAATCCATATTCAAGTTATGATAAAAGAAATGTTTTCAAACTGAAAATCAAAAATGGAATTTAGCTTTAAATTTTCATTTTTGGACAAAATCCATCGAGAGTAGCCTACTGTTGGACAGACAATGACATGAATGATCAGTCTATAACGTTAGTCTAGACTAGGCTAACATAAATAATTATGCCCAGATACCTATGATACTCGGGTTCATATTGAGCAAGGAAGAGTGAATGTATTTCGCTGATGTCTCAGTCAACTCTCAACTAATTTTCATTCAGTAGGCCTAGGGCCTACTATTTTCAGTGATGCAGTGACTACCCTAAGAAAAATGTCAGCAATTATAGGCCTAGGCTAATACTAGTCGCAGCATAACTTGGGTAAAAAAGACATTTTTAGTCAATAAATATTTTTTAAATATCAAAACACAAAGTTCGTGATGAGGTATGAACTATAGTCCAGTAGGCCAACTGGCCTATTATATACTAAAAAAATCGCACAATATTCAAAGTAACGTTAGTCGCCACATTCATGACTAGAAGTTGAACATTTGAATAAATATTGTATGAAACATAGGCATTGGCCTAAAATGTAAAATCTCATAAACATGGTCAGTGCCATTGCCCCCCCCCCCCCCCCGCATTGGTTGATAGGCCTACTGAATAACTGATAGGTGTAGGCCTAATTGACAGACTCTGAGTGAGAAAACAGCTAAATTCATTTAAACTTGACGTGGTTAGGGCCTAATCACTAGCCTATACTATATTAGTAGGCCTATAGCTGATGTGAATCTGAATTCTGTTTTCACTCACACTCAGCGTCTCTGAGAAAGCAGGGACAGTGTGCCACTGATGTGACTGTCACTGTCAGACTGAGTCTGAGTCAGTGAGCAATCAGTGAGTGTCACTCACTCACTCAGTCACTGACACTCAATTACTGACGTGACAGTGACACCGGAAAAACTGCAAGTGCGAGCTTTAGAAGTTTAGGCCTTTATAGTCTTTACTAAATCTTTAGTCTAGACTGTGTCAGTGTGTTCGACTGTGAGCCAGTGCAGTGGCTGGCAGTGTCCGCGAGTCAAGTGTCACTGTGACTGTCAGTCAGTGAGTCACTCACTGCCGAGCCGGAGTCATCCCCCGACAATTTGGATTTTCAATTTTGGCTTGGCACGGGCGATATTTGAGTAGACTAACGAATGCTTACCTGTGACTGTGTTATTTTTCTCATCGGCAGGATTAGCTTCATGAAATGTGCATCAACGATGATATATTCTGTTTTCAGGTTCAGCGAGTGAACTTTCAAACACATTTTCTTGTGAAATTACCCAAAACGTGGACGTAGTCCTAGAAATGGCGCGGAAAAAATGTAAACAATCGACCGCACGACCAGTGAACTGTTTCCGGTAGAGTCGTTGTCAGTCATGTCAAAGGTTGCCGGCAAAAATCGTCTTAAAAACCTTCGAATCAGATAAAAAAGGTGGAAATAACTTCAATAATGTGTTAAAAACATATTATTCAACGTCAAAACACTTAATTTGAAAAAAGCATAGACAAAAAATTATTCAGTATTTGGCAGTTTCAAATCTGTTTTATGCAAATCAACACTGTGCGAGAAGCGCCTGGTTTTGCTGTGGCGCGTCACATATGTGTAATCTTAAATAATTCACCACTTGCACTGACATATTAAATGTCTATTTTCTAAATGTAATCACAATTATTCTTCTAACATTGTGAAGTTCAGAACTGTTAATAATCACAAAAATATTAGTTACAGAAAAAGAAATATTGTTGAAAAAATAATCATATTTGGGGTGTTTCACCATGTTCACTGCATTGATTTTTTGTTTAGATTTTTTGTTTCTATATTCCAGATATAAACTAGGCAGTGAGATACATTGCAGTGAATATGTTCTGTGCTACATTGTGTATAAGGTTTCACTGATTATTAACAGTAAGTCAAATCGATTAATCCTTTAACTACTAATCATCACTTGAATTGATTTTAATATTTTTATTAGCAGGTTAAAGCAGTTATAAGAAATTACATTCAATTCACTAAAAGTGATTAATTTCTCTCGAAGGGGATGAAAAGTTAAATGACAGTTTGTAAATTATTGCATGCATTTATTGGTCAGTTTTCTAGGCAAGTGAACGTTGAATAATAATCAACTCCAGAAATTTCTTTTTGGGGGAGGTACAACATGTTGAATAAAATTTGTTGCAGTCATTTCATAGTACTTAATGTTGTATTTTATGTAGTTTTGTTTAAAAGTGAACATTTAGTCTTAAGTGTATTATTATATTTAATCACTTTGATTATAGGAAAAAATACTTCTATATTCATACAATGAAATATATATGTTTGCAGACATGTGAGAGGTTTCTTCATGCATGCAACATGTTCACTGGAAAGAAGTGACCTGCTCTTTGGAAAAACATGTGCAAGATTGCTACAACAGCACATATTTCTCACATTTAACATGTACAGTTTGAGCCACATGTTGTATATTTTGAATACCGGGTTTATTCATCTGATTAATTGTAGTAGTATATTACATCCCAATTATAAAGAGGATGTACATGTATGTATTTTTATTATCCACATTAAAGGGACTGGCCCAGGCTAAAATCATAAAAGAATCGGTGATTTTATTTTGGCTTCTCAATATGACCATATGATGTAAACATGTCCATAGACTAGAACTGCAAAAGTTTTTTAATTTTTGTGCTGCGCATTCACCAGTTAGGCTAGATATAAAGACGAAATTCCCGCTTTCTAATTATTGACAACCATGTCAATAATTAGAAATGCGGGAATTTCGTCTCTATATTTAGTCTAACTGGTGAATGCGCAGCAGAACACTTAAAAAACTTTTGCAGTTCTAGTCTACGGACATGTTTACATCATATGGTCATATTAAGAAGCCAAAATAAAATCACCTATTTTTTGATGATTTAAGCCTGGGCCAGTCCCTTTAAATTAAAATTAAAACTACAAGTAAAAGCTTAATAGGTTATTGTTCATGAATTATTTTGCTTGGTATGGGCCTTTTTTAAGGACACATCATCAAAATCATATACAAATTTGGTATTCAGCCTCCAAGCAATGAATGTAATGATCAATTTAATAAGGAATTGTCAAACAATGATTTCTCAATCTTTTCAGCCTATTAATTAGGTTTAGAGGCACCTTAAGTTAATGTCAGGAGTGTCAAATAATGTTCAAACAATTTGGAGTGATATGATTTGGGGATTCAGACTCAAAATGTGATATCTTACACTTTTAAAATTGAAGGAAATGTAAAAGTTAGGAATATTTGAATTGAAATTATTTATGATTATAAATTTAAATTTACAGGGATTCATGAAGCAGTAGCTAAGTAATGAATTGACCAATTTTAGAAATAATAAAGTTAATATAATGAATTAGAGAGTAGAACAATAACATATTTAAATTTATTTCTTCAAATTATTTGACATGGGCTAAATCCATGGGTCATGAAATGCATGGCATAATCCTTCCAATGATCATATTGTTTATTATATGTGTGAAAGTAATCATGACAATGGTAAAATCTAAAATGGGATCCTCACTTATTTCATCTGTGATTTTCTAATTAATGGAAGCGATTGTAAATGACAATGTTGAGTAGTAATTGGATATCATGATTGTATTGATCCGTAAACCTGTTAAATCTATGCCACTTTTAACATCTTTGCTAAGGGGTAACAATTAAAAATTAGCGCTTTAACCGCCGGTCCTGAATATATTCAATTTCTTCAGTTTTTATTACTACATCATTTACCACATTTTAAACATGTTAAATATGAAATGTGACTTTAAATGAGCAAGATCTGAAAAAAGTTGATCTCCATTTTGTCAAATCTGAATAATTTTCACTCGCTTGACGTTGTGGATCGCGTCAACGAGACACAACTTCAAGCGAGTGAAAATTCAAATTGAATAATTTGCCAGTTAAAGGGTTAATACACATCATACATGAAAAAATACATCATATCAGGTATTAACGTACCAGTATTTATTAAAAATGTGTGTGTCCAGCCAATGAGAAAAGTTATGTTTAGATTATAAGAAAAGGTAGTTGATTGATACAAGCTGTATAAATTGATGGCATAAACAGAGTGAACTGAGAATGAGAAAGAAAATGCATGTAGCTAAGTTATAACAATATAAAAAATTACAACTTCTTAGTTATATATAAAGGTTTACATTGTGAATTAACCATAATGTCCTATGCATTTATGTATATATGTATATATTGATCAATGGCAGTCGGCCATTTTTAATTGTTTTTATCCCCTACCCGTAGGGAAAGGGGGATTTTAGTTGTGCCAGGATTCCGTACAGCGTCCGTAATGTTTAGATTTTTTAAAGATGCAACAAAAATTCAAAATGGCCACCAGAGGTCAAGTTATCATTTTTGTGATTGCGAAAAAAATTTCAAAATCTTTAAATCACCTTCCTAACTAGGTGGAGATGTGAAAGTGAGTTTTTAAAGATGCTAACCGAATTCATGTGTGCGCAAAAAATCAAGTAAAAAATTATTCAAATTTTACAATAACTCTGCTCATGATATACAGTCCAGGAGATTTTTTAAAGGTTCTACTGAAATTCAAAATGGCTGCCACGGATCAATTTCATTTTTGTAAGCGCAAAAACTCAAATACTTAGTCAGAAATTATTCAAATTTCACTTCTGCTTCCTCATACTTCACATATCCATCACATACCACTGGGAAATTGTTTTGGTGACATTTTGATCCCCATATCACCAACCCTTTAATTACTATGAGCACTAACAAAAAAATGCTCATTAGCGAATTTCAGGAACAAGTTGCCATCAGATCTTCTTTTAATTTGGCAAATATGTTCAGCTATATCAGCCAATGACCTGATTAACTTTGGGGATCAAACAATTTTAAAATGGCCGTTTTCAAAAACGATAACGGAGGGCTGATTTCGTGTTCATTTCCGCACAACTCTTTCTAGTTACTATAATAGGGCCAACAACAAAGAAATACTCATTTCAGGAAAAAGTTCCCAGCATATCTTCTTTTTATTTGGCAAATAGGCACAGTGATGTCAGCCAATGACATGATTAACTTTGGAGAGCAATAGATTTAAATATGGCCGTTTAGCGGCCATTTTTAATTTCAGTAATTTTGTAATATTTTCGTCAATCCCAAACAAAGGAAAATAGCTGGACCAAGCATATAGAACAAAACGTAATGACTCACAGAAGGATAACCCATGACAAATTTCGCTGAAATAAAATCCAAAATAGCTGACTGACGGTCATTTTTAATTGTTTTTTTTTCGCATTATCTCATAAATCTTGCATAATAGCTAAAGCGCTAATATAAAATAAACCCTGAAAAAATGTACTGATCTATATCAAATTTTAAATGGCCGACTAGCAATAAAGGAGGGCTGCTTACGACTCTTTCTGGTTTGACTACGTTTTTGTTGGGTTTGAAATTTGTTTGTAAGACATATATATACTGATATTTAGTCATAGCAGAACAAGGGTTAAATTTATTTCTGCGGATCTTTTGCTGAGTATGTAGGCTTAGTTCATGACATGATGTACTATTAATGCCAGTTTTTTTATATTGTGTCAAATATGTATATCTTGTCATGTCAGAAAGTCATGCTAAGAGAAATACATGCATAACAAATGACAACATCACTGACTGATTTAGAAATAGTCCACAAATTTATCATGAATAAAACAAAAATGACATTGATGTGAATACTTGTATTCAGTTATGATAAATCAGTCATTTCAGGCATGTATGAACTTTTGAGAATGTTATTCATAAAATATTAATTATGCATTAAGACGAAATGCAAATAGCTACACAAAAAGCATTCAATTTTAATCAAAATACTAGTCTAGTACATTTCTTCGGGTATAATAGCCTTTACAAATGAGTTATAATTCATCTGGTGTAGTGTATTTATTAATGTAGAATGTTTTGATTGCACTTTGTACATGTTGTAGGCCTACTTATAGTATCATTATATATAAGAATTCAAGTTTTTTGTGCAGTTCAGTGTGTTTTGTATTCATTTAAAAATGGTCAATAATTGTGTATAGGGCCTACAATACATGCAATATCTTCAAACAAATGTAGTAAGAAAATGAGAGGAAAATCAGAACTGAAAAATAGGGTGACAAATGTGTATGAAAACAAACGTTAAGAATTTATCATGTTTATGGCAATGTAAATTAAGTCTGTGAAGTTAACTTCTCTCACATTTTAGAAATAATAGGCATATGCTTGATAAGTAGCAAGGGATATTACTGTCTATATATATTTTTTTTTAGCAATATATTGCAGCAATTTGTAAAATGTTGCTAACCAGATTTATTTTTCACAGAAAAAAAAAATTCTGGACAGATGAGGAATTATTTCAAGATAGGCCTACTTGAAAAATGTGTAATATACAGTTTTTGTATTGATAATGAGCATGATGAGGGTAAAATAAAAGTTGAAACATTTTTTTATTCCTATTCAATCAATCTAATTTTAAAATACTGATAGCCAATAGCAAGGTTGACCTCCTAGTTAAAAAGCAGTTAATTTTTCCTAGCCTGTTGGAGTCACATCCAGACCTAAAGTGTAACTCAAGAGGAATTGTTTGTAATTTTTTTGCGGGGGCAAACAAATTTTGGAAAATTTATATTTAATAACCACCCACAACAGATGTCGATTTTTTTCGCCCGATCCAGGTGGGATATATTCTTTTTTTGCCAAATGTTTTTAATACCCCCCTATATTAATAAATGGAACATTTTTGAGCTATCAATTAAACAAATAGGCCCAAATAGTCCCTTACATTGGCCTCGAGCCACCTGCGCCCCCTCCTTTTTCAAATCCCGCATCTACCCAGACCATGTCTAAATCTGGTGTAGGTCTACATGTAGCCTAATGACAGTATTGTAAGCCTATAGGCCTACATGTACTTGTAGACTATTGTTCAGGGTAGGCCTAAACGTTTACTTTAACAAAGGCTGCTGTATGACTAGATCTATAGGCTATATAGCCTATAGGCCTAGCCTAACATTACACCAGGGTCTATAGCTAGATGGGGGTCCAAATAGGGTCTATAGCCTAGTGTTAGGCCCTAGGCCTACATCAAAACGGGATCATGGCATGTTTGGCCTCTCGGCTAACCCTTCTATCATGACTGTCTAAAGCCTGAGAGTCTAGTTCAGCACCACCCCGCACACTGTCACCTCTTCACTTGAAGTTGTAATCAAACAGCATTTTGCAGGACCTAACTCGAGTAACTGCCGGGCCCACCAGTACCAGTGCAGCGGCGGCACGTTCATTGACAATGATTGTGTCAATGTGTGCTTCACCTGTGAGGCTGTGTGAGCAGTGGTGGTGACTGGTATGTAGCCTATACACATGATACATGTGACTGGTGTGAGGGTTTGCCGGCCGCTGAACATGAACATGAGATACCGGTAGGCCTATTAATATCACAGTGCAGTCAGTGTAGTATGACACGCTCGAATTAAATCTGCGTAAGACAACTTCAAGCCATCTATATTCCATTAAAATGGTTTTAAAGTGATATAAACAGCTGTAAGAGCATGACCGGATATTTATTAAACCTAGTGTAATACCACCTCTTGAATATCTTGGTTCTTTTTTTTGCCGATAACCGGCGGTCGCACCGAACGGCATGAGGGCACGCCTTAAATTCTAGACTACATGAAAATTCAATCAGTTAATTGATTTTTTTCTGGCCAAAAAAAGGAACCAACAACGAAAATTTAGGTGTAATTTAGAGAGAGCTATTCAACCTCTCTGTGGGTGTCACATTAAATCCTTTAAAATTCACTGATTTAAATAGATATTGTTGACACAAAATACGTAGAACAATTAGCTGATGTTGGTCTTACGTGAACAACTGGCAGAATGACTCAAGGCCAATTTTAAATCGTTTACAGCAACAATTAAAACCAGTTAAAAGGCAGGATAAATGTTGTAATTCCGCGCCAAATTTTTACCCCCCGCGAAGCCTCTAAATTAATACAAAACAAAGCGACCTTTTCGCTAAAATAATCACGGCCTGCGGACTGACTGTGCTTGCAAATGATTCCGGGAATCTCGCGTTGATAATATGAAGCCAAAAAGTGGTCACGTGACCTCGTGTCTTACCCCCCCCCCCCCCTGACTATGACCGAACTACATCTTTGGCACGTCGCAAAACTCTAATGTAAAAAAATAACGTGCTATGGGATCTTAAAAGTGCTAGATGCTAGATGATTTAACATTTTAAGTTACGATTGTAGATTTTTTATCATTAAAATGTTGACTATCGTACTGTAGCCTACCTTCTTGTTGTGAAATAACAGCAAGTAAAATAATCAGATACAGCTTCATATCGTGTTTAGTGATCGTCTGTCGTCCGCCGGGTCCTGGTGTTTTAGTGATCGTCTGTCGTCCGCCGGGTCCTGGTGTTTTAGTGATCGTCTGTCGTCCGCCGGATCCTGGTGTTTTAGTGATCGTCTGTCGTCCGCCGGGTCCTGGTGTTTTAGTGATCGTCTGTCGTACGTCGGGTACTGTACACTCCGTAGCAGTGTGTACACGTGTGCCTGGACAGTGTACTGGTACTGGTGTATACTTAATGCAGGGGCGTTCCTAGAAGCTTTTTAATGTGTAACCGTTTTTGTGAAAAAAGTTGGGGGAGGGGTGGAAAATTGGGGGTCCTACCCCAAGAAAATTTGAAATTTGCAAATTAATGTGTAACCGTTTGCGTACGTTGCGTATAGGGCGGTACGCCCCTGTAATGTCGTCTGCCCAGGTATCACTTTTTTCTGATATCGTCCGCCCGTTTGTGGCAGCTTAGGCCACTATGTTTTTTTCTCTGTTTTAGATGAGGACGCGCATTAGATTTAGGCAGCGCATTACCAAAAAAACATGTGTTTTTTTCTGCTCAGCGCGCCCATTGGATTGTTGCCGACTCTGAGAAAAAACAGAACTTTAATTTTGAGAGATAAAAAACATTCCGAAAAAAAACTAGTTTATTTTAAGAGATAAAAAACATTTTTCCAGCTATGTTTTTTTTGCTCGTTTTTTCGTCGCACTCATTAACTTTTTGTCAAATAGATCAAAAGTTGTTTCTATTTCGTCGCCCTCATTAACTTTCCCAAAGATAGGTTCAATGTTTTTTTTTTTCTTAAATGTTTTTTTTACCTTCCTCCCTCATTAGATTTTGGATCTTTTTATCTAAAGCAGATAAATTAAACATAGTGGCCTTAGTGATATACCAGTATAATATGTTCCTCAGGTGTTGGTTCACATATCAGTGAGCACCGCCCCCCTCAAATATTAATAAGTACCCTCTCCCACCTCACGCCTAACATGTATTGTGGATTTATTTCGTACTCGAAGTACATAATTCATACACAAAAAATAGAAAATCACACAGCAAAAATTATCTTGTATATCCTCGCTCCATGCTAACCCAGCCTGAGCGTGAATAAATGATTGTCTGTTGTTAAAAATTCAAGCAAACACATTGACACAATGTTGGTTTAATGTCGGGCCAGCGTCACAGACATTAAACCAACATTGTGGCGTGTTTGATGGGGTCTCACTAGTATAGATATTGAATCAATGCTGCTTTGATGGTGGGTTGGCGTAGCAGACGGTGGTCCAACATTAAACCAGCATTGGCTCAATGTCTCGTGTTTGCTGGGAAGTGTGTATCCATTGTGAACACGAGACTTTGAGACAATGTTGTTTTAATGTTGTGCCAGCGTCGAACACAGTGGCCCAACTTTAAAGCAGCATTGGTTGAAGTCGATAAGGCTTAACTCTGCGTGTGTTCTTTATGCTGTTTCAAAGGGAACCGAAACCGCACCCTTGTCCTGCTAGGTCCTGTATATAGACGCTAACCCTTGTCCTGCTAGGACCTGTATATAGACGCTAACCCTTGTCCTGCTAGGTCATGTATATAGACACTAACCCTTGTCCTGCTAGGACCTGGGGCCTGTTTCAGGTTCTTAAGTGCAATAAAACAATCAGTGCACTTAAACCTAGTAAGTGCCTTTTTATTTTTAAGTGCACTTAGAATTTGCGTTTCAGTTGCATGAACTTAAAATCGCTAGTGCACTAAGGGAATTTTAAGTGCAGTTCATGTTAACAATCATAGTAGTTACTGAATTATTTCATTATAGTAGCCTATATCTGGCCCCTGTTTAACCAGCCTGACTTAAGTTAGAATGTTGTCTCAACTTTCAACACGTGATCACGTCTCAACCAATCAGTGAACTTAAAGACTGACTCAAGCCTACTGACTTAAGTCCAATTAAAGTTAGTGAAACCGGCCCCAGGTTGTTTAAAAACCCGTATTCATACACTAAAAACCCGTATTCATACACTATACACAAAGTTATCGGTTTTTTAAATCCTGATGTGGAAGTCCTCAACTAAAATGGGGAAATATTACAAAAAAATCATATAGGCCCATGTCTTGGCCTAGGTAGTCGACTATAGTCTATCCTTTAGCCTAGGTGGCCTAAACATTAGGCCTATGGGGTCTACAAATATATAATAACCTTGGAACCTAAACTAACATTAATTCGGCCTAGACTACACATTTACTTTACTGAAAAATACAGACTTTAAATAGATTATATTCTAGTTATTAAGAAAAAGCGCAGTATACTATAACTAGACCTCCAGATTAGCTTATACTTTATAGGGGGCCTACAAAAGCCTAGTCTAGGACTACCGATATAACTTATTTTTGTATAGGCCTAGTCTACCTTTTTTATAATGTGACAGTGTAGTAGACCTAATACTAATAGTCCTAGCTAGGCCTATAATAGGGCCTATATGCCTAACCTATTATAGTCATTAGAGTGAACGCTGGTGGACGAAAAAGTAGGCTATCCCTGGCCTAGATATAAGTCTCAAGACACCCCAATTTTAATGTAGGCCTACAGTAGACCTATGAAACCTAAAAGCACAACTAGCCATTTGTGAGTCTGCATGTAGGCCCCTACAGACCTACATCTGCCAAGTGGCAAGTCTAAATGCGTTATAAATGTTTATAAAGTCTCGTCCCCTCAAAACATAAATGGTCACTTAGTAGGTCTATTCATTTATCGTCTGTCATGTCTGTTAATTCAAAAATCGGAACATTTTTTCTCGAGTAAGCGTGTCCTTAAACTTTAAAGGGACTGGCCCAGGCTAAAATCATCAAATAATCGGTGATTTTATTTCGGGTTCTTAATATGACCATATGATGTGAACATGTACATAGACTAGAACTGCAAATTTTTATAATTTTTGTGCTGCGCATTCATCAGTTAGACTAGATATAGAGACGAAATTCCCGCATTTCCTATTTTTGACATGGTTGCCAATAATTAGAAATCAGGAAAAGTTGACCTCAATTTTGTCAAATCTGAATAATTTTTACTCGCTTGAAGTTGTGGATCGCGTCAGCGAGACACAACCTCAAGCGAGTGAAAATTCAAATTGAATAATTTGGCGGGTAAAGGGTCAATACACATGTCATACATGAAAAAATACATCATATCAGATATTAAAGTACCGGTATCTATTGAAAATGTGGGTTCAGCTAATGAGAAAAGTTATGTTTAGATTATAAGAAAAGGTAGTTGATTGATACAAGCTGTATAAATTAATGGCATAAACAGAGTGAACTGAGAATGAGAAAGAAAATGCATGTAACCAAGTTATGACAATATAAAAAATTACAACTTCTTTTTTATATATAAAGGTTTACATTGTGAATTAACTATATTGTCCTATGCATTTATGTATATATATGCATATATTGATCAATGGCAGTCGGCCATTTTTAATTGTTTTTATCCCCTACCCGTAGGGAAAGGGGGATTTTAGTCGCGCCAGGTCAGTACAGCGTCTGTAACGTTTAGATTTTTTAAAGATGCAACCAAAATTCAAAATGGCCACCAGAGGTCAACTTATCATTTTCGTGGTTGCGAAAACTTTTTCAAAATCTTTAAATCACCTTCCTAACAAGGTGGAGATGTGAAAGTGAGTTTTTAAAGATGCTAACCGAATTCAAAATGGCCGCCACAGACTAACTTCATATTTATTTGTTGGCGCAAAAACTTCAAGTCGTAAATTAATCAAATTTTAAAATCACATTCCCCATGACATGGAAATGGTTCATCTTCATATTTTTTTGTGTGCGCAAAAAATCAAGTCAGAAATTATTCAAATTTTACAATAACTTCGCTTTTACTGAAATTCAAAATGGCTGCCACGGATCAATTTCATTTTTGTAAGCGCAAAAACTCAAATCTTAGTCAGAAATTATTCAAATTTTACAACCAAATTTCCCACTATATGGAGATGTGTTGGTGATTTTAATTAAATTTGCAATGGCCCGGCGCAAGTCGACTTTTTTAATTATTTGTAGGCGCCAAAATTCAGAACCCAAGTTATGCGGGGGATGACATTGGACTTTGGGCCTCTTGTTTCTCATTATCTCGAAAAACAGCCATGATAGCTGATCTATCAAGTTCTATTTTATCATACTTCACATAGTCATCACATACCACCGGGGAATTTTTGGTGACATTTGGATTCCCATATAATCATCTCTTTAATTAAGCAGCCCTCGCCGAGGCGGGCTGCTTACTGTATTCCACACGATCCGCCGCCGCCTCCACAGTTATTTGTTGTCAAGATAGCTACTAATCTATCAACTTCTGCTTCCTCATACTTCACATAGTCATCACATACCACTGGGGAATTGTTTTTGTGACATTTTGATCCCCATATCATCAACCCTTTGATTACTATGGGCACTAACAGAAAAATGCTCATTAGCGCATTCCAGGAAAGTGTGGCCATCAGATCTTCTTTTAATTTGGCAAATATGTTCAGCTATGTCAGCCAATGACCTGATTAACTTTGGGGATCAAACAATTTCAAAATGGCTGTTTAGCGGCCATTTTGAATTTTGTAATATTAACTTAACTCAAGAAATGAAAAATGACTGGACCATGAATATGGAACAAAATTTAATGTCTCACACAAAGATAACCCATGACAAATTTCACACTAAAAATCTAAAATGGCTGCCAGTCCGCCATTTTTTATTATTATTATTTTTTTCCACTATCTCGGAAATCTTGCATGATAGCTGATCTATGATTTTCTGCTTCCTCATACTTCACATAGCCATCATATACCACAATTTTATAATAGTGATCGAGCGATAACGGAGGGCTGATTTCGTGCTCGTTTCCGAACAACTCTTTCTAGTTACTATATAGGGCCAACAACAAAGAAATACTCATTTCAGGAAAAAGTTTCCAGCATATCTTCTTTTTATTAGGCAAATAGGCACGGTGATGTCAGCCAATAACATGATTAACTTTGGAGAGCAATAGATTTTAAAATGGCTGTTTAGCGTCCATTTTTAATTTTAGTAATTTTGTAATATTTCCGTTAGTCCCAAACAAAGGAAAATAGCTGGACCAAGCATATAGAACAAAACATAATGACTCACAGAAAGATAACCCATGACAAATTTCGCAGAAATAAAATCCAAAATAGCCGACTGACGGTCATTTTTAATTTTTTATTTTCGCATTATCTCATTAATGTTTCATAATAGCTAAAGTGCTAATATAAAATAAACCTTGAAAAAATGTACTGATCTATATCAAATTTAAGATGGCCGACTGGCGATTAAGGAGAGCTGCTTTCGTGTTCGTTTCTGAACAACCCCCTCTGGTTTGACTACCTTTTTGTTGGGTTTAAAATGTATTTGTAAGACATATACTAATATTTAGTCATAGCAGAACAAGGGTTAAATTTATTTCTGCAGATCTTTTGCTGAGTATGTAGGCTTAGTTCATGAAATGATGTACTATTAATGCCAGTTTTTTATATTGTGTCAAATATGTTACATCTTGTCATGTCAGAAAGTCATGCTAAGAGAAATACATGCATAACAAATGACAACATCACTGACTGATTTAGAAATTGTCCACATATTTATCATGGATAAAACAAAAATGACATTAATGTGAATACTTGTATTCAGTTAGTTAAAAAAATCAGTCATTTCAGGCATGTATGAACTTTTAAGAATGTTATTCATAAAATATTAATTATGCATTAAGACGAAATGCAAATAGCTACACATAAAGCATTCAATTTTAATCAATATACTAGTTTAGTACATTTCTTCGAGTATAATCAGATAATAGCCTTTACAAATGAGTTATAATTCATCTGGTGTAGTGTATTTATTAATGTAGAATGTTTTGATTGCAATTTGTACATGTTGTAGGCCTACTTAATAGTATCATTATATATAAGAATTCAAGTTTTTTGTGTAGTTAGTGTGAGTTTTGTATTCATTTAAAAATGGTTATTAATTGTGTATAGGGCCTACACTAGGCCTACATGCAATATCTTCAAACAAATGTGTTAATAAAATGAGAGGAATATCAGAACTGAAAAATAGGGTGACAAATGTGTATGAAAACAAATGTTAAGAATTTAGCATGTTTATGGCAATGTAAATTAAGTGAAGTTAACTTTTCTCACATTCTAGAAATAATAGGCGTATGCTTGATAAGTAGCAAGGGATATTACTGTCTATAGATAGATATATTTTTTTAGCAATATATTGCAACAATTTGTAAAAGGTTGATAACTAGATTTATTTGTCTCAGAAAAAAAAAAATTCTGGACAGATGAGGAATTATTTCAAGATAGGCCTACTTGAAAAATGTGTAATATACAATTTTTGTATTGATAATGAGCATGATGAGGGTGTAATAAAAATTGAAACATTTTTTTTATTCCTGTTCAATCAATCTAATTTTAAAATACTGATAGCCAATAGCAAGGTTGACCTCCTAGTTAAAAATCAGTTAATTTTTCCTAGCCTGCTGGAGTCACATCCAGACCTAAAGTGTAACTCAAGAGGAATTGTTTGTAATTTTTTTGCGGGGGCAAACAAATTTTGGAAAAGTTATATTTAATAACCACCCACAACAGATGTCGATTTTTTTTGCCAGATCCAGGTGGGATATTAGTTTATTTAAATTAGTTTATTTAATGCTGAGAGCCACGTGTCTACCATGAGAGTAAGTGCAGTCTCGCATGAATGATTGGCTCTAAAACCCGATTGTCTTTGGTGAAGCAAATTGTAGGATGTCATATATTCATACAAATGAATTGATACATGTTTTTCTAATATTTTTGAGGCTATCAGTAAAATTGATATGGGTCGTTAATTAGAAATATCATCTGTAGAATCTTTTTTATGGATGGGGGTAACTCTTGCCACTTTCCAAGTGTCTGGAAAGCGCCCAGTTTTAATGCTACAATTACAAATCTTCACTATAGAATCCGTTATATAAGGACCTGCTAATTTGATAAATCTTGCACTTATATCATCATCACCTGTTGATTTGTTTCCTTTCATATCTTTAATGTAAATATAAACAAACTGGTGACTAATTAAAGGGATTTCAAAACTGTTATTTGGAGGAACTCTCTTTTCAATAAATTGCTCGAGTTTAATCGGACAAAATGTATGATTTGTTTGTGAAAGAATAGTAGAATATTTGTCTCCGATATTTACAAAATTATAGTTGAATAAATTAACAATATCTGCTATATTTTCAGTAATGACTTCATTGTGCTTTATTTTACTTATTCGCTCACGATTAGCATTTTTAACTCGTAATTCATTGAAGCATTTTACTAATTCTCTCGGGTCATTATTCTTGTAGACTATTATTCCGGGTAGGCCTAAACGCTTACTTTAAAAAGGCTGCTGTAAGACTATAAGCTATACAGCCTATAGGCCTAGCCTAACATTACACCAGGGTCTATAGCTAGATGGGGGTCCAAATAGGGTATATAGCCTAGTGTTAGGCCCTAGGCCTACATCAAAACAGGATCATGGCATGTTCGGCCTGGCAGGGCTGGCCAATTGTCGCTATGTCGCGCATCAGAGCGACAGACAAGGTAAAAACGCACCAAAGGGTTATATTGAGCGACAAGAAATGACTCCAGAAATCGCCCACATACATATAGGCAGGCTACATAATGGAATGCTATGGATGCAAAGTGATCCAAGTCCTCAAAATCTGACAATATTTTTTTCTGGTGCCCATTTTAATCAGTGTAGCGCGCCAATCAATGCAACTTTTGGCCAGCCCTGCACGGCTAACCCTTCTATCATGTCTAAAGCCTGAGAGGCTAGTTCAGTTGGCCAGTTGTCACCCACCATGCCCAAGCACACCCCGCACACTGTCACTTCTTCACTTGTAATCAATCAGCATTTTGCAGGACTTAGCTCGAGTAGCCTAACTGTCGGGCCCACCAGTACCAGTGCGACAGCGGCACGTTTACATTGTGTCAATGTGTGCTTCACCTGAGGCTGTGTGAGCAGTGGTGGGTGACTGGTATGTAGCCTATAGGCCTACATGTGACCTGGTGACTGGTGTGAGGGTTAGCCGGCCGCTGAACATGAGATAGGCCTATTAATATCACAGTTCAGTCAGTGTAGTATGACACGCTCGAATTAATTCTGTTTAAGACAACTTCAAGCCATCTATATTCCATTAAAATGGTTTTAAAGTGATATAACAGCTGCAAGATCATGACCGGATATCGATTGAACCTAGTGTAATACCACCTCTCGAATATCTTGGTTCTTTTTTTTGCCGATAACCGGCGGTCGCACCAAACGCCATGAGGGCAGGCCTTAAATTCTAGACTACATGAAAATTCAATCAGTTAATTAATTTTTTTCTGGCCAAAAAGAAGAACCAACAATGAAAAGGTGTGATTTAGAGAGAGGTATTCAACCTCTCTGTGGGTGTCACAATAAATCCTTTAAAATTCACTGATTTAAATAGATATTGTTGACAAAAAATACGTAGAACAATTAGCTGATGTTGGTCTTACGTGAACAACTGGCAGAATGACTGAAGGCCAATTTAAAATCGTTTACAGCAACAATTGAAACCAGTCAAAATGCAGGATAAATGTTGTAATTCCGCGCCAAATTTTGACCCCCCGCGAAGCCTCTAAATTAATACAAAAACAAAGCAACCTTTTCGCTAAAATAATCACGGCCTGCGGACTGACTGTTTAGACGTCAAATTCTGGCGTCTAAAGTCAATCCCCATGAGACATCGTCATGTGTCATATTTTCAAATTGTGTAAACCCTTGTCCTGCTGAACCCGTATATACGGTCTCCAGCATGTTTCAAACCGAATGAAATTTCACTGAAAATTATCACATTGCTGGTGATAAAGATAGTATGGGTGGTTTTTTTAATAATAGATATATTTTTTTCATCCTTGTAAGCCGAAAATGCGTTAGCAGTTACAGCTTTACATGAATGAAAAATAGATATAATTTTATTGTATATATGTACATTCTTTAAGAATAAATACACACAAACAATCCAGCGTCACAGGGGTTAAAGTGTCACCCCATCTTGTCACGTAGGATGTGAATGAGTTCATGTCGCTGAATATGATCGTCTGTCATCAGATAAGACGTGATAAATGATGTTCAGGAGTGTCTTATACAAAGTGAGATGTCTCCGGGGTCATTAGGTTATCTTAAGTTAACCTTTGAGTTCCAAGGGTGCCTATATATGGACACTCTGGGATCATGTGGTATGTCAAGGTGACACTTTAGTCCCTAAGGCGTCCATATGGACACTCTATATGGACACTCTATATGGACACTCTGGGATCATGTGGTATGTCAAGGTGACACTTTAGTCCCTAATGCGTCCATATGGACACTCTATATGGACACTCTATATGGATACTCGAGGATCGTGTGGTATGTCAAGGTGACACTTGAGTCGCTAAGGCGTCCCTATGGATATGGACACTGGAGGGTCGTGTAGGTCTATCATCTTAACTCTTTAAGCACTAAGTATGACTATAGTCGTATTTTATCTGTTTTATTAACCGATGTAATCTCTAGTATTGGGAATGAAATTAATTCAATGCTTAAACGTCGAGATTTTCAAAAGTCACAAATTAAACAAATATGTGTAATTATTATAAAGTTGTGTCTCACTACCGCGACCCACTGCTTAGCGACTGTGACGACTAAGTTTTTGATCGCGTTTAAACGACTGCTGGTCGAATTTGCCCAAATATTTAACGAATTTGTCAATAATCAACAAATGTGGGACGACTTATTTGCTACCGTTCAATTGTGAATGGATAATGTTGTCAATATAAATGATTTCCGTCGCGTGCCTTGTAAACAAATAAACACGGCGTCTGCCCCTGTGTGTTTCTCAGATTAATATACAATCACATGTTTACCTGGATTTGTCGATGAAGAGGATTGCTACTAAAACTATTTGCACGTCGCTATGTGCATATTGCGTCAGTATCGCGGCAATGGTCGGGACTATGCCCTACTCTACCACATGTAACACCTAAACCGCTAAATTAAATCATTTTAAATTTCACCCACTTGAGGTTGTGACTCGCTACCGCGACCCACAACTTCAAGTGATTGAAAATTACTCACATTTCTTTAATTGAGACCAAACTTTTGCAAATTTTAATGCTTAAACTGACATTTTGTTCCCGATAACTGCAATTTAAACTGTTAATAAAACGGATAAAAAACGACTATTGTCATGCTTAACGATGTAAGGGTTTTCAAACAAGTCTAAAACCTGATAAAATGCCCCTATAAAATATTAAATATGTTAAAACCTGATAAAATGCCCTTATAAAATAATAAATATGTTAAAACCTGATAAAATGCCCCTATAAAATAATAAATATGTTAAAACCTGATAAAATGCCCCTATAAAATATTAAATATGTTAAAACCTGATAAAATGCCCTTATGAAATAATAAATATGTTAAAACCTGATAAAATGCCCCTATAAAATATTAAATATGTTAAAACCTGATAAAATGCCCTTATTAAATAATAAATATGTTAAAACCTGATAAAATGCCCCTATAAAATAATAAATATGTTAAAACCAAAAAAATACCCCTATGAAATAATAAATATGTTAAAACCAAATAAAATACCCCCATAAAAACTAAATAAAATGCTCCTATGCAATTATAAATATGTTGTGCTAGGTTCTCAGTTAGACAAATAATTTTTTTTTTTTTTTTTTTTTTCTAAAGCAATATCAATAAATTTGAAAATTCATTTGAAGCTGAAAATTGCGTCGATGGCTTCATATTAATGAAATTATTGATATTGTATAATTATTTCATTCATTTGAAGCCATCGGCAATCCCAGATTTAAATGAATAAAAAGTAGAAACAAACCATTCAGCATCTGATGAGTGAAGAACCCAGCATCTGATGAGTGAAGAACCCAGCATCTGATGAGTGAAGAACCCAGCATCAGATGAGTGAAGAACCCAGCATCAGATGAGTGAAGAACCCAGCATCTGATGAGTGAAGAACCCAGCCAGCATCTGATGAGTGAAGAACCCAGCCAGCATCTGATGAGTGAAGAACCCAGCATCTGATGAGTGAAGAACCCAGCATCTGATGAGTGAAGAACCCAGCATCAGATTAGTGAAGAACCCAGCATCAGATGAGTGAAGAACCCAGCATCTGATGAGTGAAGAACCCAGCATCTGATGAGTGAAGAACCCAGCATCTGATGAGTGAAGAACCCAGCATCAGATGAGTGAAGAACCCAGCATCAGATGAGTGAAGAACCCAGCATCTGATGAGTGAAGAACCCAGCATCTGATGAGTGAAGAACCCAGCATCTGATGAGTGAAGAACCCAGCATCTGATGAGTGAAGAACCCAGCATCTGATGAGTGAAGAACCCAGCATCTGATGAGTGAAGAACCCAGCATCAGATGAGTGAAGAACCCAACATCTGCAAGTTACGAATTCACTTCCAAAGCGAATGAGTCAATAACTAAACCCTTTACTAATCACCGCTATATTCATTTTATAAGCGTTTTATTAGCAGGTGAAATGTGGAATCAAATCAGTTAAATATCGATGCAAATGTTTGGTGTCAGTATTTGGTCTGAATGGCTAGTAGCGACACACAACTTGAGTCTTATTGGTTGACAATTCAAAGATTACATGGCGGGTAAGGGGTTAGTAAGAATAAAGGTTATGTGCCGTCCGCAGTCAGTACTTCCATGTAGAACTCTTTGTTGTGAGAGTTTAGAAGTGTCTTCAATCACAGGTAAGTATCAACAATGACGTGAAGAAGGCTGAACGCCGGGATATCTGAGATTACCAGGATTCCATACGACCTGTCAATCATCACTAAGTTAACGCATTAACCCTCAAAGTGCTGAATTATTTTGCATAAACCATGGAGACGATAGTGTTTTTTCACTTTGAAATCATCATAAATGTCTTAGTTGGCTTTTTCTGGTTCATTTGAATACCTAGGCCTATGTTATGGATTTTTAATATTACAGTTCGGGGATCGACTTTAGATGTTTACAGACGTCAGATTATGACGACTAAAGTCGTTCCCCTCACTGTCAGACTAAAAATCTGAGCATTAGATGCGCTGTACATAATAAATTATGATTGTATTCGTGTTTTTTTTATTTTTTTATTAGCAAAAAAATAATAATTTCCACTCACTTTAATTTGTGGATGGCGTCAACGAAGCACAAATTCAAGTGGGTGAAATTTCCAATTGAATAATTTGGCGCTTAAAGTCTTGAATTCCCCCTTAAGATGCGTTCACACCAACGTGATTACCCGCGCGACGTCCCACGCTACTTTTGGGACAATGTTGTTTGAATTGTGAGCCTGCGTCGCACAATTCAAACAACATTGTCCCAAGCGTCGCGCGGCAAATCGCGTTGGTGTGTTTCACGCTTTAATCTCCCGATAACACCTTCAGCTCTAAATATTTGCATTTTAATAGGTCTCACTGATGTTACAGGATTCGAAACAAAGTCCTAGAGAGGTATTCACAGGGTGCGCCTGTTGAGAATCGCTTGATAAATTATATACATAAATTATTTAACCCCCACCAGAACTTGATGCAACAGAGTCAAATTAAAACTGATTGAATTAAACGAGCAATTCGTTTTTATTAATTCTTGTATTTTTTGGACAGCGTGGTGTGTTTTTGTTATTTTTATTGAATCTGGCTCTTCTAGGGTTAAAATTGCACAATAAGGCTTGAAATGGCCCCATTATCCTATCAAAAGCACGCTATTGCTATTATAGTCATAATCTATATTTAAAACACTGATATTCAGTTTATATATAGACCCAGAGATGTGTTTATCAGTGCTCAAATGACAGGGTGTGAATGTTCCTGACCATTCTTTGCACATGTGAATGCTCGATAGCCGCCAAATTCTCAACAATGTGATGTCATACAGTAACAAATTAGCTTATTTGACCGCAAAATTGCCTTGAAATAACATTGGTGTCATCTTGCAACCATGTCACATTAAAGCCCTGAGGGTTATATAGTTATGTACCAAGTTTTAAATAGTTAATTGCTTGTGAGGATATACCTGAAAAATCACATCTTTTTTTTGTAATAAACTTGGGTTCCAACAGTACGTTTTTGTGGGGAATTTAGCCAAAGAAGAGCAAACCCTGTCCCTGACCATTTACGGCCCACATCCACATGTGTATAACACACAAAGCAGGGCTACATATTCATATTAATATACGTATTAGGAAATCGTGATGTTTCTTGATTTATATCACCCTATAACTTATACCAGTACGGGGTGTCGTCTGGATGACCGTGTGTAGTCTCATATCTGAGGTATTTTTCTGAGGTATTCGTCCTTGTAACAAGCCCGTGGATCTCAGACCTGTCAAACCGCCTTTATGATTTACCTCTATATAATATTAGGTAAGTCCTAACCCTTTAAGTACCAAGTCATTGAATTGTGAGTTGAGATTACCCACAATGTCTAGCTGACATTGTGGGTGAAAACCATTGAGATTTATCACCATCCAGGCCGATCACTACACAGAGCACTGTGCACTGCCTGTTCCAACCAGACACAGACTGCCCGCGTGTATCATAATGCGGACAGCTCTCCCAGCAAACACGAAGCCTTGACCCGATGTTGTTTCAATATTTGTCCAGTGCCGTTGGCGGTGGGCCAATAGTGAAACAGCATTGGGTCAAATCCTCGCGTTTGCTGGGCTCCACACAGGTGTCTGTCTACACCCACCCCTCCGCCACCATAATATTCTCGCCAGCCGGCCAATCACAAGCTTACTACAATACTTGAAATTGAGAGCGGGGGACATATGACGTCAACCAAAATGAAATGAATCGGGCTTTAGGCCACCTTTGTGCACATATAGGCTAAACTGGGCCAGGAGAACCTCCTGAGGATGGTGAGATGATTGAGATGACACTGCCCTCCAGACACAGGATTCGAAATTCGAGCCCTGGCGGTCTGAGGCCGAGCACGCTACCTCTCGGTCATGGAGGCTCCCCACAATACTGACTTTCACACGTGGATGGGGAAGAAACATTTGTGTTTCTTTCAAACCGCCGAGACCGGGAACCGAACCCCGAACTCTGGCGTGAAAGGCAGCGGTGCTAACCACTACCCTAGGGCCCCCGCCCATGACGTCAACCATCTGCACATTTTTACATGCGAAGGAGCAGTGTCTAGAGTGAGCAGTGTAGCCGATCACTTGTTAAATCTGATCGATGCATGAAGACACATCTGTATTTAATCCTTTCAACACTGAAATATTTTTGAAATATTTGTAAAAACCGAGCAGACCATAACCCATTGAAGCAGACCAAAAGCCATTGAATAGGAATTTTCACCCAGTTAAAGTTGTGTCTCGCTGACGCGACACACAACTTTAAGTGGGTGAAAATTATTAAGATTTATCAACATCAAGGCCAATCACTTTTTTAATCTCATCGATAAAACGACTATGCTCATAATTGGTGCTTTGGGGGTTGCACCTACAATAGTACATAGTTGGATCATGGCTGGCACAATAATGACCCAGAATATCCGACGCTGTACCAACCTTATAATAACAGTCTGAATGTGGCGTTTTTAGTACAGGAATCTGCAACAATATCCTGTTTAAAATTTCCCAATTTTGTGGTGCTAGTCTACATGCTTGTGTAACCACCTCACTTAACTTACTAATTTCAAACTGTTTTTTTTTCACAAAATTCATAAAATATGTAGACACAGATATAATTTTCAACATATAATTTCCAATGCCTTAGCAATTCCAATGGAAAGGACAATTCAATATAACATAAAACTCGTTTTATTTATCAAAATAAAACCTGATTTGAAACATTCATGTAAATCTGGAATGAAATATCATAAGCGATAAAAAACTTGAAGTGACATTTTGATCAAATAATTATTTAACTAGTAGCATAGCGAAGTATATACCCTCTCATGAAAGAAAGTTCAAAAAGGGCATTCTGCATATTCAACCCTGCAAAATGAAACAAAACATTCAAAACAGTTTGAAGTGAGTGTAAATCATACGATAATCACATAAGTAGTGATCTTAGAATAACCTGCCTTTAGCATTTACACTGATTAATAACAATCAACCAATAACAATATAACAATATAATCATACACTATAGATAATCATACATAAAGCTGCCCTCAGCGTTTCTACTGAATCATTGAGCAGCTAAACTAATCATTTATTCTGATATGTTTTACCATTAAAATCACCGCCGATAAGCGTTGATGATATATTATCAATCTTTTGTAAATGCAAACTTACAAATCACGGGAATTAGGGCCACAGAACGAAAGATTGATAGTGATCCATTTTATATGTTCGATATAGATAATTTAATAAAAACAATCATTGTTTATATGAAACTAAAATGAAATATTTTCTCCCGAGGCAGCGCAATAATAATCTGGTTCCCTGTTTTAAGAGAGACTAGCTGAATATATGTCAACACTATCCATGAACATACATTTGAACAATAATCAACGTATAATTACGTGCAACACACACAATATGCATAATATCTGCCAAGATGGAAATAAAATATTAAAACACGGACTTAATTTCCAGACGTTGACCCGATGTTGACCAAATGTTGGACCGGCATCGTAGACGGTGGGCCAACATTACACCAACATCGGGTCAACGTCTCGTGTCTTCTGGATTATATGTGAAAGGCATAAGGAAAGTGAACATCGATGAATTAATAGTTTAAAATATTGTCAACCGTTACTTTTCACCATTTGAGATTTAACTTCATACCCACTTCACATGAAGTAGTACAGAGGTGATAATCTGATACATGATAATCTAAACATTCTTCCGCTAATTCAAATGTTCAACAACTTTAAATTGTTCAAGCTGGTGCATGTCGGGTTTAGAGTGCGGCAGACTCAAGCTGTAGCTGTGACACTCGCTATCCTCCAAAACGAAACGTTCATCACGAGATGTTTCAATATTGAACCAACACGATGTTGGCCCAACATTCTGTCTACATTGAGCCGACTCTTGCGTTTGATAGATATTTGCTCTGCCAGTCTAGATATCTCATCTTGTGCCAAGGTTCAGAACGAATGAAAAGTACCATATTTCTTAAAATATTAAAGTGTAATAGATCACATATTTCCAAACGCCCTGATTTTAAAGACTGACATTTTCTATTGAGAGGAAAATATTTACTCGTTAACCCAGCAAACACAAAACATTTATATAACATGTGCACAACGTCGGCCCAACGTCTCTGACGTTGGGCCAACATTGTGAAAATGTTATACAAATGTTTTGTTTTTGCTGGGAAAGCGCTAAAATATAATTCAATTTTTCTCTCACTGTAGGTTATGTCTCGCTACTGCGGCCCACAACTTCAAGTGGGTGAAAATTACTCATATTAGTTATTGAAGACCAAACATTTGCAAATGTTGATGTTTAAAATCTATTTTAGGGTGACAATTACTTACAAGTACAATTTGAATCAAAATATATACCAAACTTTACCAAAGTCAATCCTCATTTATCCGTTTGAAGCGAAAATAAAAAGGTTAAAAACGGCTTCGAACGTAATTAGCGCTTATAGAGTTAACCCTTTAACCGCCAAATTATTCAACATGAATTTTCACCCACTTGAAATTGTGTCTCGCTGACGCAATCCACAACTTCAAGTGAGTGAAAATTATTCAGACTTACTAAAATGGAGGTCTGCTAGGTCAAATTCCTGCTGATCGGTGTCACGTTTTATTTTCAATATGTTTAAAAGCTGAGAGGCAATGTTCTCATAAAAAATGTTAAAAAATGAATATAATCGGTACCGGCGGTTTGAGGGTTAGCATTCATTTACTGTACGAGGCTAAATCGTTGTGAAATGAGAAATTGTCGGAATATAAACTGAATGAAAAGTTCGTCGACACTTGGACGATAATTAATCAATCATCAAAGTTTCTGAGTCGTCCTGAGCAGAGAGCTCCCCCAGCCACAATAAAGATGGCGCCCACACAGTAATAGGTGAAGAAGTAAGGGTGAACCAACGTGTTGTTAGGCTCCGTCATCTTAGCTCCCTTAACCGCGAGGCCGACGATCACTGCGATGGCTGAAAAAACATAGATAAACAGGTATAAACGGCGAGCGCGACAATCACCGCGATAGCTGGAAAACATAGACAAAACAAGTATTAACAGCCTTACAACAAGCTGCACAATACTGAAACATAGAGATTGAGCTGGCTACAGGTATTCGCTCCCTTATATCCCAGTTATTGCAAACTAAACGAAATAAGTCTTTAAATATCAAGATTTGCAAGTAGGCTATATGATCTCAAATTAGACAAAAATGAACAATTTTTACCGACTTGAAGTTGTGGGTAGCGAAGCCAGACACAACGTCAAGTGGGTAAAAAGACAATTAGGGGCCTACCGCAATGGCTGAAAAAAATCTGATAAATACAGCACAGACAGACAGACAGAGAATAGAGACAGATATTTTATTGACAGAAAGAAAGTCATTACAGACTTAATAGTCACACTAAAAAAACCAGGTAGGCTTATTAGTTTACATATGGAAACATTATGAAAAGTAACCCGGTAGGCTAAACATCGCATTGCTGGCCCACCATAGTTTCTGCTTATTGTACATTTGCACAGTGGGCCTCCAGTGGTTTTGGACTAACAAATGGTGCCAACTTCTGTTTATGATCCAATGGTGATGCCCAACAATGACCACCAGAGGCAGATGGCATAATTTTCTGGTGGCATACCAATGGCCCACTGTTGGCGGAGGGCATATGTGGCATTGCCGGCTAGTAAGCAAACGATCAGTAAAGCAGGTAAGTAGGCACCTTGGACCTGTTTTACGTACATTCTCGCTCAGAAATAGTTCATTTGCATATGAGGATCGTTAAGGGGGCCACCATTAGATTCCCAGGGGGGGGGGCAGGAGTATTTGTCGCGGGCAAATTATTCAATTCAACCGGGCTCGGCGGCGCGCTGAAAATTTCACATTTTGTTACATGTTACATGTTTACATGGAACAGTTCTTGAGGTAAATTATTTATTTCACGCAGAGTTCTCCCGAAATTATTTATTTCAAAAATACTCCTGCCCCCCCCTCCCTGGGAATCTAATGGTGGCCCCCTAAGATTAAACGAGTCATTGTATCCGCCCTATACATGTTAAAGAGGTGACACACGAGGAAAACAATGAGCTTTTATATCGGCCACGAGAATCAAGAAGAGCTCGTTTCTTTTCATCTGAGAATGCGTACCTAAAATGCGCCCCTGATTAGTGCACTGTTGGTCCAGTACGTGGCCCACCGATGGCATGCTTTTGTAATAAATGGTCAATTGAATTTTAAATGTATCATATAGCCCCGTGCATATAGAACATAACATACCTCCAATGTATGATATAGACCCGGTGTAACCGCCCAGATTAACCCCCCACTGAAGTATACCCGGGTATATTCTGGACTATACCCCGGGGTATAGTCTGGGAGCTCCCAGACTATAGGGGAGAACACCCTTAAGCGCACCCCCTAACTAAAAAGGGGGAAATATTTGTATAGCATGATTGAAAGAACATGACCACATTGGCAGGTGGTCCAGATTCTGATAAAATATTATTCCTATTTTTTTCCGTGTGATAAAGACATTTTTACTCATTTTATTTGAAAAAAACACTTTTTCAGCAAAGGGGGCGCTTTGGGTGCACTGTGCACATAGCGCACCCCCAGTGTTCTTAAAGGGCACTCCCTAATGTTCAGTGGTTGTTATACGTCCTAAAGCGCACCTCCTGTACCAATACATGTAGGGACAAGATTAAATTACATTTTAGTTAGATTATGAATAACCATAACCAAAATGATATTTTTGTTAATTTTTTACCCTAAATTTCCATGAATTATAATATAGTCTATATAGGCTCAGTTTATTAATTTTAACGGAAATTAGCCAAACACAACTGGCTGGCTGTGACTAACCATTGACATGGATGGGGCGGTGCGCTTTAGGACAAGCTCATATCCCAAAGGATACAGATGCTCCCAAAGCGCACCAGGGGGGTGCGCTTTGGCAGCAAGTTGGGGGTGCGCTTTGGGCACACTGGACATTATTTTTCAAAAGGATTTTTGGATCACAGGGTTGGCTCACGTTGACTGATTGTTAGCTCTAACTAATCAAGAAAAGGCCAGTCTATATTGTGTTTTTTCAATTTTTTCGTTGTCTATAATACTCTTCAAGTAATCACACAATATCTACGGTCACAAAATTATAAGAAAAAGAGTGATTTTAACTTTTATTCTCTTGCGTCGTTCCCGCTTGTGTAGCGTCCTTGCTATTGAGTGCCCAAGTTCAAGGACACAACACGTTATTATCTTCTTCAATTATGAAGTCAATATGGCGTCACTTTCACAGAAATATTAAGATAAAAGCCAAAAGGTGCGCTTAGGGAGCAGGGTGCGCTTTAGGGTGTTCTCCCCTACCCAGGGTATATTCTGCGAGCTCCCAGAGTATACCCCACAAGCCCAGACTATACCCCATCAGATTCAAGGTGGGGTATAGTCTGGGGGATAGGGGTATACTCTGGGAGATATATATATGATTACAATCAATCATAAATAGAATATTAAAAAGTTATCTCCCATGTTTTAACACTTTTGAGGCTAGTGTATTTTATGTTTCATCATGTACTAACTTTCTAGGGGCTAGAGTACCACATGTCTTATAATGTTAACCTTCTGATGGCTGAGGTATCACATGCCTCATGCTTCAATATTTTAGGGGCTGGATTATCACAGATCATTATATGTCTGTTTTATTATCCATCCCAGGGTTAACGAATCAAGTGTCTCTTGTATTAACTATCATTATATAAACCTTCTGGTGGTTAGGGTATCGCATGCCTAAACCCTCTGGGTGCTAGTAGATTACCATATTCTAGAGTATCACATATTTAATAATCGTCTGGGGGCTAGACTGTCAAATGTCTCTGATTTTAACCTTCTGATTTGCTGGAGTGTAACGTATCCCATACATTAACCCTCTTGAGGCTAGAGTATCATGTGTCTCGTGTATCAACCTCAGGCGCGTAGCCAGCCGTACGCCAGTACGCACGTGCGTACACATTCTAAGGGAGAGTAAAAAAAATATGACCCATCAAAAAAAGAAGCAACAAGTTAGCAGACTAGCCTAGTCTACATGTACATGCGCACTTAGCAGTCTATTCTTTATGTGGTGTTGCATAAAACGCCGGAGTAGGATACAAATGCAAATTTAGGCCTAAATGTTTCTCTTTTCAATGACAGTCACAAATTCACGACATGTATTACTATAGTGCCGCTAAACTTGCCGTAGACGAGCCCACACCGTAAAGATGTGGGACCGTGGATTACTACATTCGTTTTACCCGGGGAAATCAATTTTTTTCAACCAGGCAGTCAATGCGATCGATATCCACCCCAAGGTGGAAAAATGCTATTAACAATTTACTGGGGTTTTTTACAAAGGAACTGAGCGTACGATGTATACAAAATAACATTTTATTGACCTGATTACTCGAGGCAAATCTTAGATTTGAGCGTCCAAAGAAATGTCCCAATTTTTTACCCTTGAGCATGTTGAGTGGGCATTATAATCTGTGGCAGTTCTGTTTCAGCAACGTTATGGGGCTAATTCTAAGCGATCTATTTCTGTACCTGCACTGCACTGTGTTAAACAAATGATAGACTGCACAATGACATGTATACATGCATAGGCCTAAATCCCATGCTACACTGACTAGCTTCTCAGACGTGAAGACACTGGTGACAAGAGTGAAATCATATGCAGGCATTCAACCAATGTTATACTAATGTTGGTTCATTGTCTACGACACTGGCCCAACATTAAAACAATTTTGTTTCAATATCTCATGTTTGCTCAGGGCTGATTTATGCCTATCAAAGCGAATCATGTAACCAGGTAATAATGATCAACGTTTTCGTATAGTGTATATATAGTGTATATATAGGCCCTAGTGTATAGTTTCGTTTTCGTGTAAGGTTATCTGTTTTGTATACTGTCTGGCAGCTGGCATAGTAATAAAAATCATGGATATAGATCTGTATGCCTACAAATAATAGTTATTTCATTTTTTAACCCCTCCACATACTCTAGCCTCTAATTATGTATGACTAAAAAAAATTGAGGGCCATTAAATATTTTATTTACAACATGTCCTTCAGACAATTATTTATTTCATGAAATTCAATCTCAAAATATTTACTTCAAAAACACTCCACCCCCCCCCCCCACCCCTGGCGATTAAGTGGTGGCCCCCTTATGACCAATCACAGAACGTCCAGCTTAGCTATTATTCGTGCACACAAAGACACTACGTAGACTACATAGTCAAATGCTGGATCCGCCATGTCTGTTTTTAAAAAAGTTGAGGCTATCTATGGATAATCGTACTTGACCGAAAATAAGCAGTAAATTTCAATATGTAATCACTGAGTAAAATGATTTAAATTATATTAAAACTTGATATAATTCTATTTTTAATTTTGCTGCTGTATTCAATTTTGAAATTTTACAAAAAATATCAAAAAAAATAAAAATTTATAAATCAATATCTTTACCGCAAATACCATCAGATGCCACCATTTGCGATCTTTTTTTCAAATTTTCCTAGGGGGGAGGCCCCCCGAACCCCCCACCGTGTCCGCTGGGCTGCGCGCAGCGGGTATGGGGGTTCCCCCCATAAAATAGCAGCCATGAATTAGGGAAAATCCACTCCCTCCCCGTTTCTGAAAAGCTCTGTAAATCCGTACCCCGGGCCCTGGGCCTAGCGTTGTGCGTACACATGTTCATAACCCTGGCTACGCCCCTGAACCTTCTGAGGGCTCCACTATCACATGCCTTTTATATTATTCTTCTGACGGTTAGAGTACAACATGTATCATGTATTAACCCTCTGGGGACTAGACTATCCTAAGACTTCTATGTTAGCCTACTGATGGATAGAGTATCACTTGGCTCATGTGATAACCTTCTGGTGGCTAGCTGTATCACTTGCCTCATGCACTAACCTTCTGGAGCTATACTATCTTAAAATTATGTCTCCCATCTTAATCATATGTTTGGCTAGAGTATCACTTGTCTCATCTCAACATATTTGGTGCGAACCAATTAGATGCTTTCAATGTACAATTTGGTGCGCACTAAATAATTAATTGGTAGGCTACGCACCAATTAATTATTTGAATTATTTGGTGCCCGCCAAATCATATGGAGGCATTGGAGCACACCAATTATTTAGCTAGAGTAGCCAGACATGTAAGACATGTGGTACTGTAGCCTCCAGGGGGATAATAAACGAGACTTCTAGCTATCGAAAGGTTAATATAGGAGACATATGAAAGTCTAGCCGTCAGAAGGTTAATCAATGAGGCATGTGATGCTCTAGCCATCAGAAGGTTAATACAAGAGACATTTTATACTCTAGCCATGAGAAGGCTAACATAGTGGACATTATAATAGTCTAATCCTCAGAGGGTTAATATGCTACATGAGACATGAATTATGCCAGATTACGGATCAGATAATTATATCCCTAATTAGTAAGTCATATGATATCTCCCAGAGTATACCCCTGTCACCCAGACTATACCCCACCCTAAATCTGGTGGGGTATAGTCTAGGCTTGTGGGGTATACTATGGGATCTTACAGAGTATACCCTGGGAGCTCCCAGACTGTACCTAGGGCATATAGAGCATATTAACTTACCTCCAATTAAACAGAAGCATCCAATCCAGCCAAGGATGGCGAACGACTGAAAGGGGAGCATTCGATTAGCGCCGACCACGGCTTCGATGAAGGCGATTACATAGCACAGGAGCGCTGTGATTAACATAGCCTGGGCGACCTTATCCTCTGTTGTCACCTGACTAGAGTTAATAGTGAACCCTAAAAAGACAACACAATACTATTATAACAAACACACTCATATTATGACGTAATATATGGCCAGAGCTGTAATCAGCATAGCCTGGGTCACTTTATAGCTAACCCTGGCAAAGAAAAATACATTACCATAATACCAAAAAAATACCATAATAACAAACACATCACCATAATAACAAACACCATTCTGACCCCAGAGAGCGACATTTATGTGTGGAGAATAAACAAACTTATTACTTTAACCCTTGAGGCGCTCAATTAATTTTATGTAAACCATAGAGAGCAAAGGTTTTTTTTCAAAATGTCAAATAACTCTTTCCGCTTCATTTGGGTCTATGGCAATTATAAATATTTTACTCTTTCAGTGCGGGGACCGGCCTTAGCTCACGTCTAAAGTCGATCCCCGCGCTGAAAGGGTTAATGACGTCACATAGAGAGATGGCTGGTTCGTTGCAAGCTCGCCTGCAATTGAGATATAGGCTAGAAACTTCTGGCTGAACTCCCAGCATGCTCGGTCACTATAACACCCATTCTGACCTCAGAGAGCGGGGTTGACCTGAGCGACATCTATGTGTGGAGAATGTATAACACCATCTCACGCGAGCGTGGTTCGTTGTCGTAAAGGGGCCGTTCAACAATTACGCAACGCTTAGAGGGGGGAGGGGGGGGGGGGGGTAAGGTATGCGTTGCGGAGCGCAGTCACAGTAGCGTTAAAAAGCGTTACGAAGGGGGGAGGGGGGGTCAAAAATCGTCCAAAAAAGCGTTAGGTAATTGTTGAACGGCCCCAAACACGACTGCTGATAATCATTTGACAATTTCTCATTTTCTGAGTAAATAACTACTACTATTCCCCGCTATTACCACCGTTATTATCCGGGCCGACTTATCCTGTCGTCACAAGTTAGAGCTTATATTATGGTAAAAATTACAAAAAAATGTCTTATTGCGTTTCTATTCTACTAAATTTAGGGCAACGTAAAATGATATCCACCATCATCCCATTTCATAAAATCAATAATCGTCTGCTGAGGTAGCCTAGAATAAACGCACACCCTAATTACACAGTAATCATACGAATTTGAGCCATTTTGGGATTAGAGTTGGACCCACCCCGGCCGGCCCAGTGCGTTGGCCTTGTGTTGATCTGATCTTGGGCCAACGTCGTAGACGCTGGACCAGCATTGGATCGACATGGGACCGACGTATTGTGCCGGCTGGGTGGTTTCAGGCGGTGTACCAGCCTTGTGCCAATTTCGGCTGTACTTTTTCGTTTGTACTTTTATAAACACATGCTGCAATGTTTTCACCCTCTGTACATAATGTTAATAATGTGTGTATTTGGTAAGTTTTTCAGTAGAAGTTCTGACGCATTTATGTAATGTCAAATAAAAAAGAAGATTTATTAACATTTATAATTAAAATTAGCTACGCAATTAATTATTTATTTAACGGTTATAATACTATGTAGAATTGTATTTGTATTGTCTTTACTGTATACCATGTATAACACATGTACTTCAATATGGAGGTGAATAAAGACATATATATATATATATATAGTTGACTTCGTTGTACAGAGGCCTAAGTCTGTATAGTATTAAAAAATGTCGTCTAGATAAATATTTTACAGCTGCAGACGTAAAACTTCATTATGCGAATAGATTTCACAATTTGAGCAATTCCCAGCAAACACGATACATTAAACCGATGTTGTTTCAACGTTGACCCACCGTCTGCGACGCTGGCCCAGCTGTAAAACAACAAGAGTTTTGGGTAGTGCTTGTTTCGAATAAAATATATTGTAACAATAAGTGAACCCTAAAAAGACAACGCTATACTATTATAACAAACACACTCATATTATGACGTAATTTATTTCTCATATAATATAGCTGAGTTAATACAATTAGCCGTTTAAGTGTGCTATGCACAACTATAATCGATTCTAATTGTTATTGGAAACAGAAAATGTGTGTTTCAACATTTGCAAATGTTTGGTCTTAAATTAAACATATATGAGTAATTTTCACCCACTTGAAGTTGTGGATCGCGGTAGCGAGACACAACGGGTAAAGGCTTAATGCAGCCTATCTCTGCAGTTGGCTACGGCGGTGACCCTTTTCTATCGCACCACTTCAAAGCAAGTAACAAACATTCAACCAATGTTGTATTGATGTTGGGCCATCATTTTAGACGTCGACCCTGTATCACCCAGCATCAGGTGAACATGTCATAATAGTAAAGCTGATCATTGAAGCCGTCATGTTGTACACGAGGCATATCTAACTGTGTAAATAGGACGAGACTGCTCAAGATGTTTGTGGACATAGGTTATCAATGGCTCTTTGATCATGTTGATGTGTCTCAGCATAATTTGACTTCACTGTTATCTGTACTGTGAGCGTGGAATGCAGGTAATAACACATGTAAGACTATGTCCACTTTATTACAATATTATGGGCCTACTTGAAGCGCCTTGAATTACCCACCATATGGGATATTTGATTTTCATTATAGTCAGATTATAATTACACGGAATTCTCAGTCAATTCTGAACCAACTTTCATGACATTTCGCACACACTATTGTCCAGCCATGCGGCGATTGCTCCGAAGTTCTGAGACAAAGTTTATGGGTTTATATAGAGGGCCACTTATTTTTTACTATTAAATATACTAATTTTTAAACTATACAATATCTTTCAATGACGTTTTCAGGGTAGTCACCGCATCACTAGAAAATAGGGTTTGTAATATTTTATGACAATTGGTTGAGAACTGCGAATATAATTCCGTCAATCCGACTTTATATACTTTAACGGGCTTGACCAATCCATGTTTATGTTTTATATTTACATCATGTACCACCTTGAATGACCCACTATTTTTATGTTTATTCCTATATACTTGAACTGCCTTGGAAAAAACACCATATTTATTTACATTACATTATATACTTTATGTTTTTGTTCACATTATATGATTGAATTCTCGACCAAATTATGATATTCCACCCTCTGATTTAAATTATAAATCAATGACTGATATGATTGGTTGATTTCGTCATATGTTTTTTATTTATATTATATACTTTAACTGTCATGACTCTTTGAACTATCTTGAACAGCAACAACAACATGTATTTAATCCAATCTGATAATTCCTATTCTTCGTCTTGATTACTGGAACAACCTACATCTGAATCCACCAAACACAAGACATTAAATGCTGTTTTGATGTTGACTATCGTTCACGACGCACGGCCGAGCAAGTAGTCTAACCCGTTCGCCCAAGGTTGGTGCAATGTTGGGCCACCGTCTCAGACGTTGTACCAACAATAAACCAACATTGAGTGAGCGTGTTTGCTGGGAGCTGCTATTGCTGAGGCTATATCCATGCAGCCCCATCTCAACATTGAGTGATCGTGTTTGCTGGGAGCTGCTATTGCTAAGGCTATATCCATGCAGCCCCATCTCAACATTGAGTGAGCGTGTTTGCTGGGAGCTGCTATTGCTAAGGCTATATCCATGCAGCCCCATCTCAACATTGAGTGAGCGTGTTTGCTGGGAGCTGCTATTGCTGAGGCTATATCCATGCAGCCCCATCTTAACATTGAGTGAGCGTGTTTGCTGGGAGCTGCTATTGTTGAGGCTATATCCATGCAGCCCCATCTTAACATTGAGTGAGCGTGTTTGCTGGGAGCTGCTATTGCTGAGGCTATATCCATGCAGCCCCATCTTAACATTGAGTGAGCGTGTTTGCTGGGAGCTGCTATTGCTGAGGCTATATCCATGCAGCCCCATCTTAAAATTTAGAAAATACCTAGATTAACCCTTTTTTCGCCACCTCAAGCTGTGTCTCGCTACCGCGACCCACAACTTAAAGTGGGTGAAAATTACTCAAATAAAGGTGTGTTTTTTATAACTTGAGGAGATCAAACATTGACAAATCTTTATGTTTAAAGCGATACAATCAATACAAATTGTATTTAAGCTTCTTGGACATGTCCCTAATATGTGAACATGTTCAAAGGCCAAGACTAGAATTGTGGAAATCACGGAAATTTTGTGATGCAAGGTCAATCTGTATATACGGCCCTAGCAGGAAAGGGTTGAACCGTATATATACGGGCCTAGCAGGACAAGAGTCAAACCGTATATATACGGCCCTAGCAGGACAAGGGTTAAACCGTGCAGGACAAGTGTTAAACCGAATACGTACAGGCCTGGCAGGACAAGGTCTAAACCGTACTATACGGGCCCAGCAGGACAAGGGTTAAACCGCATATATACGGGCCCAGCAGGACAAGGGTTAAACCGTATATATACGGCCCTAGCAGGACAAGGGTTAAACCGTGCAGGACAAGTGTTAAGCCGAATACGTACAGGCCTGGCAGGACAAGGTTTAAACCGTACTATACGGGCCCAGCAGGACAAGGGTTAAAACGTATATATACGGGCCTAGCAGGACAAGTGTTAAACCGTATATATACGGGCCTAGCAGGACAAGGGTTAAACCGTATATATGCGGGCCTGGCAGGACAAGGGTTAAAACGTATATATACGGGCCTAGCAGGACAAGGGTTAAACCGTATATATATACGGCCCTAGCAGGAAAGGGTTGAACCGTATATATACGGGCCTAGCAGGACACGTGTTAAACCGAATACATACGGGCCTGGCAGGACAAGGGTAAACTGTATATATACGGGCCTAGCAGGACAAGTGTTAACCCGAATACATACGGGCCTAGCAGGACAAGTGTTAAACCGTATATATACGGGCCTAGCAGGACAAGGGTTAAACCGTATATATACGGGCCTAGCAGGACAAGTGTTAAACCGAATACATACGGGCCTGGCAGGACAAGGGTTAAACCGTATATATACGGGCCTAGCAGGACAAGGGTTAAACCGCATATATACGGGCCTAGCAGGACAAGGGTTAAACGTGAAATATACGACCGTAGCAGGATAAGGGTTAAGCGGAACCCCATCCATTTTCAATATTTCCGGCCACATCTCTAACATACCTCCCACCTTGAGCGGCGCGTCAGGGCGGGCCCGGCCAAATGTGTGGAACATCGCGCCGATGTCAGGCCAATGCTGGTACATCAGCTTGACCCCTGTGCCAGCATTATGGCGACGGTGGGTTAAAGGTGTAGTCAACTGTCAAAATTCGCGGGACAAGGGTCCCCCAGAAGGCAATAGTGCCCGTGGGTAAGCCAAGGCCCTATTCCATAATAATACTAAATATGCGTTTACTACCCAAAGCCTCATTAAGAGCAAGTTCTCAAATCACAGCAAGTTCATATATACTTGAGCGACATCTATGAGGTAATAATTCAAAGCCCTTGTCTTTTGCCCCTACTTGGTCGCCTACTTGCAAACAAACTGACATTATTACTGCGGGGATTTGGAAACTTCTTGACCCCCAAGTTTGTATTGTCAGCCAGTAAACACAACACATTTGTATGGCTTTATGCAATGTTGGACCAACGTCGAAGACGTTGGACCGACATTGCATAAATGTCATACAAATGTCTTGCGTTTGCTGGGCAGGAGGACTTTCTCTCAAACATTGTACATTTATCTAATGTTGGTTCAATGTTGGGCTAGCGTCGCAGACGTTGGCCTAACATTAAAACAGCATTGGATCAATGTCTCGTTTGAGTAGTATCTTGTAATCAGTTCAGTGGCTATATTAATGCCGTCAATCTGTACTCAATAGGCTACTGTTGGCCTACACTTGACCGTCCCAGGCATGCGCGTTTTGAAGCTGAATGATTCTTTAATGTTTGATTTTGGAGGCCGTGACCTCAGATAAGAGGGTAAATATGCCTAATCTCGCCGCCCTAGCTGTGAGGGCGCCACTCGTCATATATCACTCCCTGTGTTTATCATAAATGATAAGGCAAACACACGGCGCTCCCACAGTGCTGGTATGATGCTGGGCCAGCGGAGAAGACGGTGGACCAGCGTTAAACCTGAACTGGGACAATGTGTCGCTTGCCTGACTGTGCTACAAGGGACGATACGCGGCATGGGTTAATATGGTATGGCACGGCTTGCCATATTAAACCAGGCCATGTCATTCCATGCCATATCAGAGAATAAATAAATAAATAAAAAAATAAATAAATAAATGTCAAACGAATACTGATTTCACTCGCAGAATTCTCATTTTGTGATCCAATACAACCACAGCAGTCGGGTGCGGTCACATGGCACACCCACCCTTCCTCACCCAACATGGCTGAGATTAGATAAATCCCCATTTATTGAGAAGATGTGGCAAGTTAATAAGTCAGCACTATCATGAGCATATAATACAAGTGTAATATAAGGAATACCCTAATCACATTTATCGAGTTATCGGCTCAATCTCTTTCTAATAATCACTTAAAGGCCTTGCAAAGTTATAAAAAAAATCCAGACATCCAAAAAAAAATGGATAGAGCTCACACCATCCACCCACCCCCTATCCATTTTTTTTTTTTGGAACCAATAATCATCAAAGATTTTAATTTTTTTGCTTTTCCAATTTTCTATTTTCTATCCAAAATGGCCCTGGACCCACCCACCAACTTCCAATTTTTGGAGGGATGTTTGGAATTTTTTTTAACTTTGCAACATCCCTTAGTTCATACTTAAATGTTCTATGATCACCTTAAAATCAGTAAAGCGTCATGAATATTATTTAAAGTATTGTGTTCTATAATAAATAAATGGAGCCTGTCGTTGAAGTGTACATATAAATGTCCAGTCATTAAATCCCCGGAATGAATACATGCAGGTATAAGCTATGCGCCTAAACTTATCCTCATTTAGAGATCATGCCACATCTAGAAGGCTATCAACAGTCCCTGTCCCCCGGCAAATAAATAGAGGCCTATAAATGCTAAAATAAATACAGGCCTAAAACTGCCCAAATTTGCCAGTTTACTCACCTCCTAGTGATCCTGATGGTATACCGAGTGGATACTGCCACATACTGATGGTATACCTAGTGGATACTGCCACATACTGATGGTATACCGAGTGGATACTGCCACATACTGATAGTATACCTAGTGGATACTGCAACATACTGATGGTATACCGAGTGGATACTCCCACATACTGATGGTATACCTAGTGGATACTGCCACATACTGATGGTATACCTAGTGGATACTGCCACATACTGATGGTATACCTAGTGGATACTGCCACATACTGATGTTATACCTAGTGGATACTGCCACATACTGATGGTATACCTAGTGGATACTGCCACATACTGATGGTATACCTAGTGGATACTGCCACATACTGATGTTATACCTAGTGGATACTGCCACATACTGATGTCATACCTAGTGGATACTGCCACATACTGATGGTATACCTAGTGGATACTGCCACATACTGATGGTATACCTAGTGAATACTGCAACATACTGATGTTATACCTAGTGGATACTGCCACATACTGATGGTATACCTAGTGGATACTGCCACATACTGATGGTATACCTAGTGGATACTGCCACATACTGATGGTATACCTAGTGGATACTGCCACATACTGATGTTATACCTAGTGGATACTGCCACATACTGATGTCATACCTAGTGGATACTGCCACATACTGATGGTATACCTAGTGGATACTGCCACATACTGATGGTATACCTAGTGGATACTGCCACATACTGATGGTATACCTAGTGGATACCGCCACATACTGATGTTATACCTAGTGGATACTGCCACATACTGATGGTATACCTAGTGGATACTGCCACATACTGATGGTATACCTAGTGGATACTGCCACATACTGATGGTATACCTAGTGGATACCGCCACATACTGATGTTATACCTAGTGGATACTGCCATATACTGATGTTATACCTAGTGGATACTGCCACATACTGATGGTATACCTAGTGGATACTGCAACATACTGATGGTATACCTAGTGGATACTGCCACATACTGATGGTATACCTAGTGGATACTGCCACATACTGATGGTATACCTAGTGGATACTGCCACATACTGATGTTATACCTAGTGGATACTGTAACATACTGATGTTATACCTAGTGGATACTGCCACATACTGATAGTATACCTAGTGGATACCGCCACATACTGATGGTATACCTAGTGGATACCGCCACATACTGATGTTATACCTAGTGGATACTGCCACATACTGATAGTATACCTAGTGGATACCGCCACATACTGATGGTATACCTAGTGGATACCGCCACATACTGATGTTATACCTAGTGGATACTGCCACATACTGATAGTATACCTAGTGGATACTGCCACATACTGATGTTATACCTAGTGGATACTGCCACATACTGATGTTATACCTAGTGGATACTGCCACATACTGATGGTATACCTAGTGGATACTGCCACATACTGATGGTATACCTAGTGGATACTGCCACATACTGATGTTGTACCTAGTGGATACCGCCACATACTGATGTTATACCTAGTGGATACTGCCACATACTGATGTTATACCTAGTGGATACTGCCACATACTGATGTTATACCTAGTGGATACTGCCACATACTGATGTTATACCTAGTGGATACTGCCACATACTGATGTTATACCTAGTGGATACCGCCACATACTGATGTTATACCTAGTGGATACTGCCACATACTGATGTTATACCTAGTGGATACTGCCACATACTGATGGTATACCTAGTGGATACTGCCACATACTGATAGTATACCTAGTGGATACCGCCACATACTGATGGTATACCTAGTGGATACCGCCACATACTGATGTTATACCTAGTGGATACTGCCACATACTGATGGTATACCTAGTGGATACTGCCACATACTGATAGTATACCTAGTGGATACTGCCACATACTGATGGTATACCTAGTGGATACCGCCACATACTGATGGTATACCTAGTGGATACTGCCACATCCTGATGTTATACCTAGTGGATACTGCCACATACTGATGGTATACCTAGTGGATACTGCCACATACTGATGGTATACCTAGTGGATACTGCCACATACTGATGGTATACCTAGTGGATACTGCCACATACTGATGTTATACCTAGTGGATACTGCCACATACTGTACTCACCTCCTAGCGATCCTGATGGTATACCTAGTGGATACTGCCACATACTGAACATCTGGAAGGCTATGGCCAATCCGAAAAGCACGGAAGCCGCAGTGTAGTGTCCATTGAGTACTGTCATCTTTATGTGTGAGGGGGTTGTCTAGAACAAGGAAATCATAAAAAAAACAGATGATGAGAAGGGGATTTTAGATCACTAATGACTAATGACAATCATCTTTATATGTGAGGTGGTTGTCTAGAACAAGGAAATCATAAAACAACAGATGATGAAAACCAAAAAGATTTAAAATCTTTGATGAAAATTTGTTTCAAATTTTTGTTAAAAAATCGGATAGAGGGGTGGGTGGGTGTTGTGAGCTCTATCAAAAAATGTTTTGGATGTCTGGAATTTGTTTAACCTTGCAAGGCCCCTTAGCAATTCCCTTCAAACCAACTGAACTGATTGCTTGTATTTGTCATTCATAATTGTATATACGGTCACAGCAGGAGAAGTGTTACATACAGATTATCATTGTGAGATCAGATAACGATTCCCATCGATAATGCAGTCATGTACATATAACCCTAAATATTTACATTTAAAAAAAATAAACAACAAAAATGAAATAAAAAAACTAATTTAAAAATATATTATTTTTTTATTTTGTGCAGATGTTATCTCAAACGACGTGTTTGAGAGTTATATTTGTGAACCATCGGCAAACATCTGTATTATTATTTGCAACCAAATAACTTTGAATGAAAAGTTGCGTTACCTAATAAATCACAAGAACATCGTATTTTTTTTAAATTGATAGAGAATTAACCAAGTAATATTGGTGAAAAGCTAGGTTACGCTAGGTTACCATTCTGACGTCACTCAAGTGGATTAACCATTACAATGCTAAGTCAGACACTTTTTACTCAATTAAAGTTGTGTTGCGCTATTGCGACCCACCTCAAGTGGATTAATTATGTGCATATTAAATTTGTAATTCCAGCTAATTAAGGTTTTAACATTTAAGGCGTTATATTATACAATTTAAATTTCCACCCACCCGAAGTCTCGCTACCGCAACAAGTGGGTGAAAAATAATTACCTCTGTACCATATATATAAATGAAAACATGGCTAAAAAACCTGTAGACGCGACCACATGGCAGTGATTGTCACCGCATAGACACATCCCAATTTCACGTGGACTCGACTAGCACTTAAAGGTTTTAAAGACTATAGTTTTGAATATATCTAGCCCAACTGGCGAATGCGCAGCGGAAAAATTTAAAAAAACTTTGTAGTTCTAGTCTATGGACATGTTTACATCACATGGTCATATTAAGAAGCAAAAATAAAAACACCGATTTTTTGTTGATTTTAGCCTGGGCCAATCCCTTTAACAATAAAGGGCTGTTTAATAGGGTAGTGGTTAGCACAGCTGTCTTTCGCGCTAAATTTCGGGGTTCGTTTCCCAGTCTCGGCGGTTTGAAAGAAACAAAAATGGTTCTTCCCCATCCACTTGTAAGTATTGTGGGGATCCACAGTGACCGAGATGTAGCGTGCTCGGCCTCAGACCTTCAGGGTTTGGATTTCAAATCCTGTGTCTGGTTGGCAGTGTCATCTCACTCATCTCACCATCCTCAGGAGGTTCTCCTGGTCCAATTTAGCCTGTATGTGCACAAAAGTGGCCTAAAGGCCGATTCATTTATATTTTGTTTGATTGAATTGTACGAGATAATACAACAGCAATAAGTTAATTACATAGGTTACACAGCCCCAATCCAATAACCGCGTCACTGATAGTAACCTGACCAGTTAATTGCATAGGTTACACAGCCCTAATACAATAACCCCGTCACTGATAGTGACCTGACCAGTTGATTACATAGGTTACACAGCCCTAATCAAATAAGTTTTAATAACCCTGTCACTGATAGTAACCTGACCAGTTAATCACATAGGCTACACAGCCCTATCCAACAACACCGTCACTGATAGTAACCTGACCAGCTAATCACATAGGTTACACAGCCCTAATCCAATAACACCGTCACTGATAGTAACATGGCCAGTTACTTGAGAACACTCCTAGAAAACGACGACCAGACAAACGTGGCAGTCCTAACACACAATAAAATCAATCATGGTTAAATGTGATTTAATCTAAACCGGAACCGTAGAACTGTCTAATACACTGATCTCATAGTGCGATGGTAGAATTTAAATGAGTAAAGCTAAAGAGCTAATGCATATTAGTAAGCGATGATTGAAAGTTTAAACATTTAGAAATAACAATGCGAACAACTGATACTTAGAAAATTGAAACAGAAATAATTTTGCAATGGTCATAAAAAGCACGACCACTTCGTTTCAATCTTTGTGCTGCTAGACCCGTCTCTATGCGGACATTTCAAACCTTATAGAATGCCACTGAATTTGAAAAAGCAGTCTGCAGTAGATGCCCAATCAATAAAATTATTCAATATTTTACATAGCGTTAACAATTCTAGCTTTAATTGACGAGAATTAGAAGCAAATAATTCAGCAGGGTAAGGGTTAACCCTTGTGTTGCTGCATATTCGTATGCAAGCAAGCAACATTTCAAATTAAATCCAAAACCTCTGAAATTGTATAGGTTTTTCAACATGCTTCGTTAAAAATATTTGCTACACTTCACTTTTCGGCCAGTATGGCCATTTAAGTGAAAATTCCAGGTATTACAATATCCCATATTGTATAGTTAAAGTAGTAAAGGAAAGACGAAGCCAATAAAAGCATGATCGTACTAAAATATTCAGTTTAAAGTGTTTGATATGATAAGATGACGATGCTCCTGGCACCTATATGTAACGAGTCTGATGACATGTTGTAGCGCCTGCACTACAACACAGTTTAATGAGTATAAAAATATCAGTATAAATAATGTAAATTATGAAGTTATTATAAAATGAACGACTTATCAAGTCACTATATCTCCATGAAATTGGAGTGATTGTGTAAAAACTACAAGTCTAAGTCTAATAATTAAAACATAGAATATAGGTTATATTCCCGAAGGAACTGAATAATAAAACCAGCAGGGGTGTCCCTGAATAGCTCAAATAAGGAATTAAATGCAAAATACTTCCTTCTGATGTGCGCATATTTCGCACAACTAAGAAGGACATGTCTTACAGTGAGACGAGTATTGCAGCACATAGGTCGCAATTCTCCTCTCAATAAATAGCCGTTTGTGAAATGGGCATGGCCAATTCTGGCCCTGCATAAGACAAAGTCATCTCTTCGGCGTTCCATTGGTGTAAAAGATCGCTTAATGATTGGTTGTACCTCGAACAATTTGCTGATGACATTGATGTTCCATTCACCTTGCAAAATGTCATCAAGGTAGACAGAGATGTTGTACTTGAAATCAGTATATGGTATATAATAAAACTGTTTCGTCTTATCCAGGGCAGCCTTGGCCAAAAAATCAGCCCGTTCATTGCCCTGTATTCCAATATGGCTGGGTACCCAGCAAAAAATAATGTACTTGTGCCCAGACAAGTAGTGACACATATGCAAAATATTGGAAACAATTGGGTTGTTGAGTTTTTGACTCTTAAGAGCCTGCAATGAAGATAGCGAGTCTGTGATGATCATGAACTCCTCGTCACTACTATCCCAGATGTATTCGATGGCAGCTTCAATAGCTAACAGCTCTGCTGTGCAAATTGAAGCCTCATCGTTGATGCGGCAGCTAAAATTGATGGAGTAGAAGATATTTATGTTTATTATCAGTGTAACATGTATGCCTTCAAAATAACCTTTCCTTTTGCACATCACAATGTTATTTATGTTTATTTTAAAGGCATTGCACTAGGTGTTTTTTACTCTTACTAGGGCCTATCTCTATAATGAGCGTGATGATTTCTGAGTAGGGGTCTATACTTATTCCGTTGATGGATCGCAGTGGATCACTTCTTTAACTAAGAGTAAATATCATGTATCATAATCATGTGATTTTCCAAACATAAGAATCTTCCATGGGCTTCTGAATATTATATATTTATGACTAATAAATCAAAAGTGAATTTAACCTATAAAGCGCTGTACTATTTTGATGTTGAGCAAAAGGTACAATTTAAAATCATCATAAATGACTTCATTATCTGATTCATTTGAATACCTATGATATGGGTCCACGGCCATTAGATATATATTACTCTTACAGCGCGGGGATCGACTTTAGACGTCAGAATCTGACGTCTATATTATGACGTCTAGAGTATGTCAGCTTATGACGTCTAAAGTGGGTCCCCTAGTTGAAAGGGTTAATTATGTAAATTAAAGATCTGTTTGTCTGGTATTTACCACAGTCTGTGGACTTACCTTAGGTAATCAGGCGATGAGATGAGGTGACGTGACGTGTGCTGATGACGCTGGAGATGAGATGAGGTGACGTGACGTGTGCTGATGATGCTGGTGACTGACTGACTCTTACACTATACTATCTTCAGTAGTCACGCCGTGGTAGCAGGGCCGGTGACGGGGCTGGTGACAGGGGCCAGAGACAGGTGTGGTCAGGTGTGGTCAGGTACAAAGGTCGTCATTATTAACCAGCTCCTCCATCCAGCCTGTTATCAGTGGATGCCAAACAGTAGTAATCACAGCAAACACCAATGTTGGCTTGATGTTGGGCCGACGTCGTAGACGGTGGGCCAATACAACATCAATCCAACATTGGTTCAATATCTCGTGTTTGTTGGGAATTACCGCAGTCCCTTCGAACACAAGTCATTGAACCAATGCTGGCTGAATATTGGTCCATCGTCTATGACACTGGTTCAACACTAACCCAGCATTGGTTCAACGTATTGTGTTTGCACTCAACCCCTTCAGTTCAAAGACCGACTTTAGACGTCATAATCTGAAATATTTACATTATGTCAATTAATAGAACACCCTGAAAGCAAATATATTTTTAAATTAAAATGTCATTTCCTAGTCTAGTGTGTCGTGTGAGAGCACAAATTGAAGATTAAAACAGATTAGGAAACAAGCCTAGTTATCTTCACAAACATTGCCCCAGCATTGGCCAAACATGACCCTTATGAAACTGAGAAATACATTGGCGGATCTAAGCGCAGGGGGGGGGGGAAGGAGGTTCAGACCCCCTCCCCCCTCAGAAAAAAATCATCGCCTTATTTATGATTTGGTGATACACTGAGTGAGAAGCAGTGCCCAATATGCCTTATATTGCATGAGAAAGCTTTTGGAAATCAAGGATTTCTCCGGGGGCGGGCCCCTCGACCCCTTTACAGTAAAATATTTTTTTGTCAAATTTTAAACTCCCACCCCCTCACTGAAAAGCTATATCCGCCCCTGAAATAATATACGGCCTTAAATAATATAAATAAATAGACATTAGTGTTATAATATGTAAAATCGTAGGTGGCCAGAATATTATTCATAAACAGTTAAATGCCTAGTTATCTTCACCAACATTGGTCCGACATTATCCATAGGAATCGTAGATTGTAGGTGGGCTTACCAGCTAGTAAGTAAGTAAAATATTTGCTTTACTTCACTTTTCGGCCAGTATGGCCATTTAAGTGAAAATTCCAGGTATTACAATATCCCATATTGTATAGTTAAAGTAGTAAAGGAAAGACAAAGCCAATAAAAGCATGATCGTACTAAAATATTCAGTTTAAAGTGTTTGATATGATAAGATGACGATGCTCCTGGCACCTATATGTAACGAGTCTGATGACATGTTGTAGCGCCTGCACTACAACACAGTTTAATGAGTATAAAAATATCAGTATAAATAATGTAAAATATGAAGTTATTATAAAATGAACGACTTATCAAGTCACTATATCTCCATGAAATTGGAGTGATTGTGTAAAAACTACGATCGAACTATAGGCATTTTGTAGGCATCTTAGACATCTTAGGAGTGTTATTGTGGGAGCTAGCTACCGGTTTTGACGAGGTTCGGCAGGATTCAGCATCTGACGAGAGGCCGCCCCCTAACGGACACCGCCGACGCTAACCTACGCGGTCTTTCCTGCTCACTCAGACACTTGCGATCTACTCAGGGGGCAGGGAGGACTTTTCGTCCCCCTGCTCCCCGCGCAGCCAGCCATGAAGCCGGGGCCGTTGCGTCCATCTGTTAAGTGCACAGTATTATGTCTAGACTAATAATAAAGAGAGAATAAAGGAAAGAAAGAGTTAATGAAGCTATTCACTTACCGTCGATAAAACGGCAAATTGAATGATAGAGATTGGAGTTTGGTGAGGGCAGTTTGCCAGCGTGGCAACAACCATTTCCCCAGATCGACTTTGGAGTTCCATCGCTTAACATACAATATTGTAGACCCCTTATCTAACATACGATATTGGTGAAACCTGACGTTGAAACGAACACGCAACCTTCTGCCCTCATTTTGTTGTTACCAAGTAACATACGATATTGGTGAAACCCGACCACGCACCTTCTACAGTCAGATCTGCAATTTTCAGGTCAACAACACCACTCGCTTAACATACGATATTGGTGACCTCGACGATGACACATTCACGTAAGCCTGCTGATTTAGACACAAACAAAGGATAGCTTTTTAATATTAGGGGAATTTAAAAAAAATGATACAGCATTTTTTATCAGGTATGTGACGATTGTAAGTCATTAATAAATAAATGCCAGTAGGTTTAGTTAGAAAAATTATCTGAAGACAGGTGCTCGCGTTTTCGCAAAAGAACAATGAAAATTTCATTGAATTTGGCTAAAAACCACGTGCGCTCAATCTTTTTCAAGATGGCTGACACGATGGATTGCGCAATGAAATTGGACTGACTGGTCCAAACCTAAATATTACGAATTTTGAAAAAAATTTATTTCTATTTACGCCAGTTTCGGCGACAAGGAGGGAACTATTTTTAAATAAATTTGCAATCATTAAACACCATAACTTGATGATTCGATTTTCACACACACCCGGCCAATTCAAATCAGTATTTTTTCCTGTCTAATCGTTACAATCATAAATTTTGACTCAGAGAACTTTCAATAGGACTAGAGCCATTTAAAACTGCTCATCTGATATACATATTAATAAACGGTCATATTTGAAACATAAATATATTACTGCAAGGACCGTAGGTCAACATTTTGTAATTATAACCATATTTTTATTTCGGAGGAAGCAGTTTTGTTTTACTATGCTTTGGTAAGAGCTACACGTGTACTCTCCAATATACCGGCATGCAAGGCGAACATCACCCCATCAGCTCAGCTCATCATATATAAGCATAAATTAAGCCGCCATCTTGTTTCGGCAGAGAGTACGGCACATTCCGCTCACGTGTCAAGGCCAACTCGGCCGGCAACACTGTCTGGACATGTAGTCTAGACGTAATATGAGACTGAATTTATTTCAATATGTGCTTTTAAGAATCGCACATTACATCACACATTGTGTGATTGATTTTGTAGGAAAATTTAAAAGTCTATTTTTCTATACATAGACGCCGACGTGCTGGTGGCCGAGAGAGGGACGACAGCCGGCGATATATGTTAATGAGTCATGAGCTGATGAGGCACGCCAAACAGTCACACACACACCGTGCAAACTAAACTGACAGGCACTAGTCTACAAGGGCCGACACACATCGTAGCGAGCGACCAATTTTTACGTCACAATAAATAATTCTCATAGTGAACGTTTAAAAAAAAATATGATGTTCATTGTGAGAAATATTCGTCAATGAAATACTTACTATGCAGTCTTTATAGACTACTGTCTGTCAGAAATACAACGAATAATTTTTTAAATTAAGTCGAACTGTACATGAATATACAGTCAAACGATAATGAAATTTCCTCATAATAGGAAGAAATAATGGCACGTGTAGTCTGTAAAGCTTCTCGTTTTAGCAGATCTAAGCCTCTCTTAAATTTTCTTCAGTGGCTACCAGTAAAATACCGCATACGCTTTAAACTCTGTACCATCACTTTTAAAGCCTTCCTTTCTCACCAACCTACATATCTCTTTATTATTTAGTACCACTTCAAAATTCAAGACTGCTTAGATCATCCGACACAAATATGTTAACCGTTCCACGTTTTCGAACAAAATGGGTTCAAGGGCTTTTGCAGTTACAGCTCCCTCCACCTGGAATTTACTGCCGGTTAATTTGAGAACTGCGAGTACAGTCACCTCATTTAAAAAAATGCTGAAGACTTTTCTTTTCGATTCGGCTTTCCCCCCCTAATTCCTCGGAGATTCGGCGCCCAGTTGACGGCTTACGCTTTGACTCTCGACATTGAGCTGGTTTCAATTTGGATTCTGTGCCTCTGAGCTCGCATCTCCGAGGATTTAGGCGCTATAGAAGTTACCGGATTGAATTGAATTAAATTGAATTTGAATTGAATTGAATTAAATTGAAAAAAAATTTAATTGTTATGTAGTTACTCTGGCATATATGACTTGACAGTTGTGCTCTGGTGACTATTTTGATATCCCTGTGGCTCTTCGACTTCTGTGGAAAACTTTTCCACACAGGTTGAATTACCGAATACTACAAACTCATAGCCTAAAATAGTCTTTTAGCAATTATTCTGCCATCTGTAAAGACATTTTATGACCTAAAATCCTCACAATTTCAATGTGTTATTTTTCGACATAGTTTAATGTAGGCCTAATAGTCTAGCACGTTTACTGCACAGCAGCGAAACTACTCAATTGAACTTATAACCTACTCAACATCCCAGCAGTCTACAACCAGACACTAGTTTCACGAACCTACTTCAAGTGCTTCCTACTAGGGGCTTTTTCAACTTCATCATATTTCAAGAACTTTTTTGCTGTGCATATAATTTAACAGATGGACGCGACGGCCGGCCATAGCAGCCACATTGTTGCTGGGTGGCTGAGGGTGGTAGAGATGCGTCCCTACAATGCTCAATAATGGTGACACATCAGTCATGTCAGCGCAATACATAAGCAAGATCAAATTCGAAGATTTATTGATCACAAAAGTACAATTAGAGTACTTAATTGTATTACATTTGAAAAAAATTATTAGTTCAATAGGTAAACATACCAATATAAATTGGTGTAGGCCTATACCCAGGTGTGAAAAGAACTGCTCTATATATATGTTTCGTCAATACTAATACTATCACAGAAATAATATACTGTGGAGATAAATTTCGAAAAAAATCGGTAAAAAAGTGTATGGATATTGTCATTTGTGATGCTTATACTTTCTAAATCTTAAAGGAACTGGCCCAGGCTATATTCATAAAAAAATCGGTGATTTTATTTTGGGTTCTTAATATGACCATATGATGTAAACATGTACATAGACTAGAACTGCACATTTTTATAATTTTTGTGCTGCGCATTCACCAGTTAGGCTAGATATAGAGACGAAATTCCTGATTTATAATTATTGACAACCATGGCAACAATTCATAGGGCAGCTACTAGAGGTATTGAAGAACATAAAATCGAAGAGTTTGAAAGATGGATTTTTTTTCCGCAGATCAGTGTTGTGACAGCTAGCCACCTGACTTTTATCACTGGTTATATATTCTAGTCTATAATTTATTTTTCGCTAATTTATATTATGATATGCTTATTCGTGTTTTTATTGGGCATCATCCTTTTAATGTGATAGGCCTATGTGACGCCTTTAATATAGGTTGTTAATATTTCCATCCTCACTCTTGCCGCTGCCATCTTGCCAACAGGGACCACTGTGGAAATAAGATTTTGTCACTAGACTTCTTTCAGTGTTTTTATCCCTCGTGGCAAGTATTGGTGGCACCCTTTATTTATATATGGTGATGTTTACATGTACTTTTCACTGAATAAAGCTATCTATCTATCTATATGACACACACAATTTATAAATTCATCAAGAATTGCTAAAAGACACTAATTAAATGACTTTTTGTTCGAATCTTATATTCACCCATGATATAGGGGCCTATAATTTAAGGAGGGAACTATTTTTAAATTAATTTGCAATCGTTAAACACCATAATTTGGTGATTCGATTTTCACACACACCCGGCCAATTCAAATCAGTATTTTTTCCTGTCTAAACGTTACAATCATAAATTTTGACTCAGAGAACTTTTAATAGGACTAGAGCCATTTAAAACTGTTCATCTGATATACATATTAATAAACGGCCATATTTGAAACATAAATATATTACTGCAAGGACCGTAGGTCAACATTTTGTAATTATAACCATATTTTTATTTCAGAGGAAGCAGTTTTGTTTTACTATGCTTTGGTAAGAGCTACACGTGTACTCTCCAAAATACCGGCATGCAAGGCGAACATCACCACATCAGCTCAGCTCATCATATATTAGCATAAATTAAGCCGCCATCTTGTTTCGGCAGAGAGTACGGCACATTCCGCTCACGTGTCAAGGCCAACTCGGCCGGCAACACTGTCTGGAAATGTAGTCTAGACGTAATATGAGACTGAATTTATTTCAATATGTGCTTTTAAGAATCACACATTACATCACACATTATGTGATTGATTTTGTAGGAAAATTTAAAAGTCTATTTTTCTGCACATAGACGCCGACGCGCTGGTGGCCGACAGAGGGACGACAGCCGGCGATATATGTTAATGAGTCATGAGCTGATGAGGCACGCCAAACAGTCACACACACACCATGCAAACTAAACTGACAGGCACTAGTCTACAAGGGCCGACACACATCGTAGCGAGCGACCAATTTTTACGTCACAATAAATAATTCTCATAGTGAACGTTTAAAAAAAAATATGATGTTTATTGTGAGAAATATTCGTCGATGAAATACTTACTATGCAGTCTTTATAGACTACTGTCAGTCAGAAATACAACGAATAATTTTTTAAATTAAGTCGAACTGTACATGAATATACAGTCAAACGATAATGAAATTTTCTCATAATAGGAAGAGATAATGGCACGTGTAGTCTGTAAAGCTTCTCGTTTTAGCAGATCTAAGCCTCTCTTAAATTTTCTTCAGTGGCTACCAGTAAAATACCGCATACACTTTAAACACTGTACCATCACTTTTAAAGCCTTCCTTTTTCACCAACCTACATATCTCTTTAATTATTTAGTACCACTTCAAAATTCAAGACTGCTTAGATCATCCAACACAAATATGTTAACTGTTCCACGTTTTCGAACAAAATGGGTTCAAAGGCTTTTGCAGTTGCAGCTCCCTCCACCTGGAATTCACTGCCGGTTAATTTGAGAACTGCGAGTACAGTCACCTCATTTAAAAAAATGCTGAAGACTTTTCTTTTCGATTCGGCTTTCCCCCCCTAATTCCTCGGAGATTCGGCGCCCAGTTGACGACTTACGCTTTGACTCTCGACATTGAGCTGGTTTCAATTTGGATTCTGTGCCTCTGAGCTCGCATCTCCGAGGATTTAGGCGCTATAGAAGTTACCGGATTGAATTGAATTAAATTGAATTTGAATTGAATTAAATTAAATTAAAAAAAAAATTAATTGTTATGTAGTTACTCTGGCATATATGACTTGACAGTTGTGCTCTGGTGACTATTTTGATATCCCTGTGGTTCTTCGACTTCTGTGGAAAACTTTTCCACACAGGTTGAATTACCGAATACTACAAACTCATAGCCTAAAATAGTCTTTTAGCAATTATTCTGCCATCTGTAAAGACATTTTATGACCTAAAATCCTCACAATTTCAATGTGTTATTTTTCAACATAGTTTAATGTAATAGTCTAGCACGTTTACTGCACAGCAGCGAAACTACTCAAGTGAACTTATAACCTACTCAACATCCCAGCAGTCTACAACCAGACACTAGTTTCACGAACCTACTTCAAGTGCTTCCTACTAGGGGCTTTTTCAACTTCATCATATTTCAAGAACTTTTTTGCTGTGCATATAATGTAACAGATGGACGCGACGGCCGGCCATAGCAGCCACATTGTTGCTGGGTGGCTGAGGGTGGTAGAGATGCGTCCCTACAATGCTCAATAATGGTGACGCATCAGTCATGTCAGCGCAATACATAAGCAAGATCAAATTCAAAGATTTATTGATCACAAAAGTACAATTAGAGTACTTAATTGTCTTACATTTGAAAAAAATTATTAGTTTAATAGCAGGGTTCCCCACAGTGCCGGAAATGCCGGCATGCCGACCGGATGAATTTGATGCCGACCAGCATGTAATAGGTCACATCCGGCTGTTATCCAGCTGGCAGATTAGCTAATATTCCCGTCGCCAGTGTCCCGTCTGTGTTGGTTTAGTGATCAGCGTGTACAAGTGAGACAAGATACGTGCTAACACCCCTCTCCCCCCCACCCCCATAATCCCCCACCTATGGGCAACCCGTCATGTGCTGTATGCTACATAACATAGGTGTAGGCCTACGCCTGGCAGAAGCAGCGCTGACAGAAAGTGCTGTCACAGTGTGGCCAGACCACCGCTGTGCCAATGTCAGTCCAGCGCTAACAGCGCTGAGCCGGCATTGGCGCGACGCTGGCGGACGGGCCAACACTTCTAGCGTTGCCAGTCACCACGACACGTTTGTTGTCACTCACCAAAGTGTCAGCGCGTTGGTGAGTGAGTGATACTAACTCACAAACCTTGTCAGGCATACACAACAACAGTTATAAATAACAGAATAATAACTCTCACCAACAAACAAAAACCCATAAAACACCAAGAAAACATGCATAGGCCTACACTCAAATACACAACTCACAAATCAACAAGACAAAATAACAGACAGACAATTCAGAACAAGCGAACTTTCTTATTTTCACAAATTAAGATGAGACTCTTCTAGGAACTTTCTATTTTACAAATTATCAACTTCAGACACTTTTATACCATTCTACTCAAATTCAATCAAAATTACATAACTCTGACGTATGCTGGGTATGCTGGATAATGGTGACGGCACACAAACAGTCAGGCAAACAACACAAATGAAAAAACTTCTTTATCGCGCGCGCGCGTGAAACAGTAAATATTTTGTTATGCTGCTCGCGCGCGCTATGTTAAGATTTTTAAGATAACGACCGGATGATTTTTTTTTCTGTGGGGAACCCTGTTAATAGGCAAACATACCAATATAAATTGGTGTAGGCCTATACCCAGGTGTGAAAAGAACTGCTCTATATAAATGTTTCGTCAATACTAATACTATCACAGAAATAATATACTGTGGAGATAAATTTCGAAAAAAATCGGTAAAAAAGTGTATGGATATTGTCATTTGTGATGCTTATACTTTCTAAATCTCAAAGGAACTGGCCCAGGCTATATTCATAAAAAAATCGGTGATTTTATTTTGGGTTCTTAATATGACCATATGATGTAAACATGTACATAGACTAGAACTGCACATTTTTTATAATTTTTGTGCTGCGCATTCACCAGTTAGGCTAGATATAGAGACGAAATTCCTGATTCATAATTATTGACAACCATGGCAAAAGTTCATAGGGCAGCTACTAGAGGTATTGAAGAACATAAAATCGAAGAGTTTGAAAGATGGATTTTTTTTCCGCAGATCAGTGTTGTGACAGCTAGCCACCTGACTTTTATCACTGGTTATATATTCTAGTCTATAATTTATTTTTCGCTAATTTATATTATGATATGCTTATTCGTGTTTTTATTGGGCATCATCCTTTTAATGTGATAGGCCTATGTGACGCCTTTAATATAGGTTGTTAATATTTCCATCCTCACTCTTGCCGCTGCCATCTTGCCAACAGGGACCACTGTGGAAATAAGATTTTGTCACTAGACTTCTTTCAGTGTTTTTATCCCTCGTGGCAAGTATTGGTGGCACCCTTTATTTATATATGGTGATGTTTACATGTACTTTTCACTGAATAAAGCTATCTATCTATCTATATGACACACACAATTTATAAATTCATCAAGAATTGCTAAAAGACACTAATTAAATGACTTTTTGTTCGAATCTTATATTCACCCATGATATAGGGGCCTATAATTTAAGGAGGGAACTATTTTTAAATTAATTTGCAATCGTTAAACACCATAATTTGGTGATTCGATTTTCACACACACCCGGCCAATTCAAATCAGTATTTTTTCCTGTCTAAACGTTACAATCATAAATTTTGACTCAGAGAACTTTTAATAGGACTAGAGCCATTTAAAACTGTTCATCTGATATACATATTGATAAACGGCCATATTTGAAACATAAATATATTACTGCAAGGACCGTAGGTCAACATTTTGTAATTATAACCATATTTTTATTTCAGAGAAAGCAGTTTTGTTTTACTATGCTTTGGTAAGAGCTACACGTGTACTCTCCAATATACCGGCATGCAAGGCGAACATCACCACATCAGCTCAGCTCATCATATATTAGCATAAATTAAGCCGCCATCTTGTTTCGGCAGAGAGTACGGCACATTCCGCTCACGTGTCAAGGCCAACTCGGCCGGCAACACTGTCTGGAAATGTAGTCTAGACGTAATATGAGACTGAATTTATTTCAATATGTGCTTTTAAGAATCACACATTACATCACACATTATGTGATTGATTATGTAGGAAAATTTAATAGTCTATTTTTCTATACATAGACGCCGACGCGCTGGTGGCCGACAGAGGGACGACAGCCGGCGATATATGTTAATGAGTCATGAGCTGATGAGGCACGCCAAACAGTCACACACACACCATGCAAACTAAACTGACAGGCACTAGTCTACAAGGGCCGACACACATCGTAGCGAGCGACCAATTTTTACGTCACAATAAATAATTCTCATAGTGAACGTTTAAAAAAAAATATGATGTTTATTGTGAGAAATATTCGTCAATGAAATACTTACTATGCAGTCTTTATAGACTACTGTCAGTCAGAAATACAACGAATAATTTTTTAAATTAAGTCGAACTGTACATGAATATACAGTCAAACGATAATGAAATTTTCTCATAATAGGAAGAGATAATGGCACGTGTAGTCTGTAAAGCTTCTCGTTTTAGCAGATCTAAGCCTCTCTTAAATTTTCTTCAGTGGCTACCAGTAAAATACCGCATACACTTTAAACTCTGTACCATCACTTTTAAAGCCTTCCTTTTTCACCAACCTACATATCTCTTTAATTATTTAGTACCACTTCAAAATTCAAGACTGCTTAGATCATCCAACACAAATATGTTAACTGTTCCACGTTTTCGAACAAAATGGGTTCAAGGGCTTTTGCAGTTGCAGCTCCCTCCACCTGGAATTCACTGCCGGTTAATTTGAGAACTGCGAGTACAGTCACCTGATTTAAAAAAATGCTGAAGACTTTTCTTTTCGATTCGGCTTTCCCCCCCTAATTCCTCGGAGATTCGGCGCCCAGTTGACGACTTACGCTTTGACTCTCGACATTGAGCTGGTTTCAATTTGGATTCTGTGCCTCTGAGCTCGCATCTCCGAGGATTTAGGCGCTATAGAAGTTACCGGATTGAATTGAATTGAATTGAATTTGAATTGAATTAAATTAAATTGAAAAAAAAATTAATTGTTATGTAGTTACTCTGGCATATATGACTTGACAGTTGTGCTCTGGTGACTATTTTGATATCCCTGTGGTTCTTCGACTTCTGTGGAAAACTTTTCCACACAGGTTGAATTACCGAATACTACAAACTCATAGCCTAAAATAGTCTTTTAGCAATTATTCTGCCATCTGTAAAGACATTTTATGACCTAAAATCTTCACAATTTCAATGTGTTATTTGTCAACATAGTTTAATGTAATAGTCTAGCACGTTTACTGCACAGCAGCGAAACTACTCAATTGAACTTATAACCTACTCAACATCCCAGCAGTCTACAACCAGACACTAGTTTCACGAACCTACTTCAAGTGCTTCCTACTTCAAGTGCTTTCAACTTCATCATATTTCAAGAACTTTTTTGCTGTGCATATAATTTAACAAATGGACGCGACGGCCGGCCATAGCAGCCACATTGTTGCTGGGTGGCTGAGGGTGGTAGAGATGCGTCCCTACAACGCTCAATAATGGTGACGCATCAGTCATGTCAGCGCAATACATAAGCAAGATTGTGTGAACTTTATTGTCGTTAATAATTTAGCATAAGTTACATGTATGCCGTGTCAAACCCGCTCAAATCTGCACATTTAGCGACATAGGCCGCAGATTTGAGTGTTTCACTAATTAATAATGTCAAATATATAAGCTGTTTTTTATGTCAAACACTTTTCACAGACTGGATCTGCACGACGTGCAGCGCTTTTCAATTGATGGTCGTAGGCCGCTCAAGCATACATCATGTACCTGGCATGCAGAGCAGTCTACACAGCACACCCCTCAGCACACAGTGTAGAGCTACACAGATCATCAGTCTGGCCGCATCAGCCAGCCTCATATCAACACACAGTATACAGCACAGACAGCAAACGCAGCACAGTCTACCGTACCGGCGGCCGCTCATGCCAGTCACCAATAGTCTGAGCACGCACCTGCCTGGCAGCGCAGGGGATTTCCCAGATTTTCAACATCAACCCAGATGACATACACACTCTGGTATTGAATTTCCCAGACAACCACATCCCGACCTACATAACCAGTGATGCACAGATATAAGCAACAACTTTTCGCGGCACAGATTTCAATGATCTACAGCCTTCATTCTAATTTTTCCAGCTTTACAGGATCAGTCTAAATAATATCATCAGCACTTTCGTCAACCAGCATTTTTAAGTAATTCCCACCGACATTTCAGAATTTCAGCTGTCATTTTAATAGTACCTTCCTGCACAGTAGCCCACTAGGCTTGCCGAACACTGATAACTTATTATTCTGCATGTTTTTTTTATATTAACGATAACCAACCAGCAGTCCAACCGGCAATTTTAAATGGATTAATCACTGGAATAGATTACTCAATTAGGGACGACCTGCGGAAAAAAATCATCCTATCAAACTCTTCGATTTTATCTTCTTCAATATCTCTAGTATCACAGAATACCTTGGGTACAAAAATTGACAACACTTTTAAAATTTGATCAATTTATACAAAATATGCCCATTTTTTTCTACATTAAGACCTGACTACCAAGATGTATACAAACATATCTGGACATTTATTTCGCAGGGCAAGATTTATAAATTGTGTATAGGCCCAACAATCTTTTGGGACAATTTAAGCTAGGGTATAACTTGCTTACTGTTCGACGAAAGCACCGGAAAATAAAAAACAAGATGAACAAGTTATATTCAAATGAATAATATAAGCATAGGCCTATGACGTTACCGCGTTTCACAGAATGAAGTATGGGGAAGGGTGGGTGTTATATAATTTTCTTTTCACTGAGTGACGTCACTGCGTTTCTCAGAACTGTAGGCTAAGATACACATCCCATCTCTTCACCAAATTCAAAGATTTATTGATCACAAAAGTACAATTAGTATACTTAATTGTCTTACTTTTGAAAAAATGTATTAGTTTAATAGGCAAACATACCAATATAAATTGGTGTAGGCCTATACCCAGGTGTGAAAAGAACTGCTCTATATATATGTTCATCAATACTAATACTATCACAGAAACAATATACCGTGGAGATAAATTTCGAAAAAAATCGATAAAAAAGTGTATGAATATTGTCATTTGTGATGCTTATACTTTCTAAATCTTAAAGGAGCTGGCTCAGGCTATATTCATAAAAAAATCGGTGATTTTATTTTGGGTTCCTAATATGACCATATGATGTAAACATGTACATAGACTAGAACTGCACATTTTTATAATTTTTGTGCTGCGCATTCACCAGTTAGGCTAGATATAGAGACGAAATTCCTGATTTCTAATTATTGACAACCATGGCAAAAATTCAGAGGGCAGCTACTAGAGGTATTGAAGAACATAAAATCGAAGAGTTTGATAGATGGATTTTTTTTCCGCAGATCAGTGTTGTGACAGCCAGCCACCTGACTTTTATCACTGGTTATATATTCTAGTCTATAATTTATTTTTCGCTAATTTATATTATGATATGCTTATTCGTGTTTTTATTGGGCATCATCCTTTTAATGTGATAGGCCTATGTGACGTCTTTAATATAGGTTGTTAATATTTCCATCCTCACCCTTGCCGCTGCCATCTTGCCAACAGGGACCACTGTGGAAATAAGATTTTGTCACTAGACTTCTTTCAGTGTTTTTATCCCTGGTGGCAAGTATTGGTGGCACCCTTTATGTATATATGGTGATGTTTACATGTACTTTTCACTGAATAAAGCTATCTATCTATCTATATGACACACACAATTTATAAATTCATCAAGAATTGCTAAAAGACACTAATTAAATGACTTTTTGTTCGAATCTTATATTCACCCATGATATAGGGGCCTATAATTTAAGGCTATGGGCCTATTAACATTTGCGAAGCATTCATAAAGAATAGCTAAAAGACACTAGAATGACCCCTAAATTGACCCATGCTATAATGGCTTGTAAGGCTATGACATGTGGAACTTTGGCCTATTAGGCATTGTCAACAGTATTTATCATAATTTTTGTAATGTGCTTTTTAATTCATGAAATATATTTGTGTCTTCTGTAGAGCCACTTTTCTTTATTTCAATTAACCTATGCATACACCTAAATTATTTCTGCCCTGCCGTCCGAGATATTTCTAGTCGTGATGGTCGACGTCCGAGATCACCATATCCCGCGACAGCTCTCTGATTCACTTTCACTTTTCACTGGATTTGTGCCGTGAGAACTTACCTCTGGGAGGCAGAGCTTGTTGATTTCCGTTAGCGGGTCGTTGAAGTTTCACAGGGAGGGCAGCGGGTCTTAGTAATTTCTCTGGGCTGTATGCGCGGGAATCAATTTAAGCTTGTCATACCGCTATGGTGAATCTATTCTGGCAGACACTTGTTGATTTCCGTTTTCTTCATCATGGCCGGTCTTGAGATGTATGCATGGTGATTTCCTTCAAGCTTGTCATACCGCTATGGTGAATCTATTCTGGCAGACACTTGTTGGTTCCTATTCATTCATCCCCATGCCGTTTTGCTTATAATGAAGTTCGACTGCCTAACTGTCTGACTGCCACCTGAGACGGACCTGTGGACTGTTGGGCTGATCCTTCCGCCAGTTCTCCAGTGTGGAACCTGTGTATATGAGAAGGTGTCTTAAGCGGAAAGTCGAGTCATCTATGCACATGATCACCATTGGGTTCTATGGTTGCTTTAGCTGCCGTGGATGTACAAAGGAAGTCTGTGAGCACTGAATTCGGCTCTTGATGTGGCCCACCGGCTTAGTGATACACAGCTCCGAGTAAAAAGCAACTGGACTAAAGGCGGGATTGTGATCGATCGATAATTATCGGAAGGCCCGGCAGCCTGCATGCGGGCTAGCTAACCCGAACAAACAAACAAACAAACAAACAAACTGAACGTGTGGTTGAAAATTTGTGCGAATTTTTTTCACTTTTCTGTCCTAAATATTGGCATTTCTGTAGTAGTAAGCCTAGTGATAACTTAGACGAGACTAATGTAATATTGAGATTATTTAAATGCTATTCGCAAAGTGTAATTTGAAGTGTTAAAATTGGGGAAAAGGCCGCTCAAACACGCGCGCTCAACCGGAGTTGACTGATTCAGTGTGGCCGTGGGCGTGGGCGATAAAACCACAAAAAACCCTGAAAAACGTGAATACAGAACTCCGTTCCGCGTTCGTCATCTCTAGCATGTCCAACGAAGTCAGGAAGTAGATCTAGACCTCTAACCTTAGGCCTAACTGAATAACGATCAGCTCGTAAAGCCAGTCTGAATAAATAACTAAGTATAAGTCTAGGCCTATCTCATCATATCTTAAGACTTAACCAGGGGTCTGGCCGGACGAATAGTTGCCAACTGGTGGCTTCGTCACAGTACGAAGCGCCAGCATGTATTCGTACGGAAGCTCATTAGAGTAAATCATATCTAGACAGTACTCGTACACTCGTAGACGTAGGTAGCTAGGCCCTAGGCTAGGCCTATAATAAGTAGACTAGGCCTATAACGTAGAGTCTACTTATACTCGCCGTCAAATTGAAAATTGCTCCGTCAATTTTGAACTGAATTTTGCAGAGGCTATTTTTTATTAAAATCCTAACAGGGGTAAAAATTTCGCAAAATAATATTTAATAATTCAAAAGTTAGACCATTTGCCATGTAATACAATTTTAAAATTAGTTTAATGGGGTTAAAGAGGAACGTCGTAATTTCAATTCATTGTCAAATAGTCTAACTTTTGAAATACGCTATATAATTTTATGAAATTTTCAGGGCTGTTAGGATTTGAATAGAAAAAAATGCCTTTGCAAAATTTGAAGAAAATCGGTTTAGAATTAACGGAGAAATTGCCGAAAATCATGCGATCCTGGTTAATTTGACGGCGAGTATAGAGTCTACACAGTATAGTAAAAGTCACTTTATTAAATTTGTCACTTTTGCGTTGCATGCTTTTCATTAATTACTCACGCAATTTGCATCCGATTGTCATGAAATTTGGCAAGCATTATTTTTTAGCCTTACGGCAACCCCCCTGAAAATTTCAAGAAGAAATATTATGTACATCTAGTTTAAAAGTTACACCATGTAGTAATTTTGAATTATGACGCTCCTCTATAAACCCATTAATTTCAATCAGCTTTAATCTCGAAATTCTACTAACATGTTAAATAGTCTAACTTTTGAAATACTGACTCAAATTTCACGAAATTTTCTGGGTAGAGTGCTTGCAAAAATTCATGTAAATTGATCAAGAATTGAGTGAGAAATCATCAAAAAACACCCAACGCTGGTGGGAATCGACTGCAACTATAGGTAGATTCAATAAATTTTAAAATTGTCTAATAAAATTATGCTGAGCCTTTTTTCGTAACTGCCGACATCATGATGATGTCGGCAGTTACTCTAGCATGGATGATGATCATCCATGCTAGAATAAATATTTGACCACATTCCGCAGTTTTCACTGAGCAAGAAAATGCTGTGCCAGATCAAAATCTGAGCTAATGATAAAAACATCCGAAAGCTGTGACCTTAATTTTCCAAATTCCCGCAGGGAGTCTATCAGGTTTTAAGAAACATCAGGGCACCCAGTGAGTGCACGCAATACTGTAACAGAGCAAATATATCACATAACAATCAGAAATTTGGGCATAGCCTCCTGCCCCAGGGGGTCATGGAAGAAGAAAAATTTGGATGGATTGTCATCCTTATAATATAGCCATGAAACTTCCATTTTTACCCTCGATGCGCCCCATGAGGAAATGCGGGGTAGGCAATTAAAACTTCACCCAGGTTTTACCATGGGCAAACTGGTGCAGCCTTCCCCAGGCATCTCAATTCTTCGAGATGCCCACATTGTTCTGTCCAACCGGTCTTAATGCTGTCCTCCAGAACTTCCTCATAGGGCAGTCTATTTTCATTTTTTGCATTTTTTTACAAAAATTTAAAAATGGCACCTACGTAAAAAAAATTATCATAAGGAACCACAGCATGCCTGTTCCACTTTCCTCTTCAAGCACTTGTTGCAACAATTATGGAATTAAAGGCCAGAGCTGGCTCCATTTTTCATAATTGCGAGAAATCTAATGATGGGAACCCCCGGAAAAGGTGATAAAAGTGCCATTCGAAGCAAATTACTTTTTTAATTCTACATTGATGATGGTTTCATTTCTACCAGTAATAGTGAGCAAGAAGAACAAACAAACAGAGAAAAAGATGTCTTTTATTGCAGTGTATCACAAATTCACATAAATCCTGAAAATAATTTCGTCATTCTCAAATGTTGTTGTTCGCGTTTATTATGAGCAGGTCTTCCATTGTGTCATGGCTCAGTGACAGCTGGCAATCGGAGAGCATAGCTGATAGAACACTGAAGCCACACTCCACAGTGCTGTTGCTGACACCTATAGCCTGGACGACCTCAGCCTAAAGACATAGGTTGGGAAGTTCCTTCTTTCTATACTGTATGACCTGGCCTCAGAGCTCATTGGAACTGACTTCTTGATGGAAGCGCTCTTCGCGATGATTTTCATGTTTCTACACGCATGTTTGATTTTGTCTCCATCAAATCCTGCAGCTTCCAAGGTGGTGGAGAAGTGGTTGGCAAAAGTCTGCATGGAGTCGAGCTCTGATAAGATATCGTTCCTCAAGTTGGCTCGGTTTAGCCACATAATGTGTTGGTAGATGTTGACTGCCTGCGTGCCGCTACTGAATGAGATGAAACGCCAATCAATGCATTCCAGGAGTGCTGGCAACACATTTTGTTCTCGAGTGACTGTGTCAGTGGTAACACCTTCTCTTCCACTTTGGCGTGCTTCTTGATGGGTGATCATTCTGCCCAGCATAACTTTTGGTTCTCTTTACTTTGTCTCATGTGACCAATTTCGTGGAGATCGCGAGAGATCACCTTCTCCCTATCAGAGATAACCTCACTTTTCCACGGGTGACCCAGCATCCTCAAGCAGATCCTCAAGCTTTCCCTTGGCAGCTGGCAGTAAGAAACTGATAGTCTCTCAGTTTCTTGAGAATACCTTTCAGTTCAAGTGTGCGCTGTGAGCTTTGGTCGCAATTGAGTTCTTGTCTGTGCAAGTGCGCTGTTGAATCCAATTGTTCAGCAGAATGCGGACCCCATTCCTCTGGTGAGCAACAAAACGTGTATCGTTAACCTTCGGGAACTTGTAGACTTGCACATCCAGGGCCTTTTTAGGAGTGTGTCGTTGACTGCGAGCTCTAGGTGGTGGAAGATGCAGTGAATCTTTACAAGCCAAGGGCGCTCAGCCTTCTCAAGTCGCACCAGAAGTCCATTATGCCTACAACAGTGAACAAGGTACCAATCAAATCACCATTGAAATTAGTTGTGATTAAGCCGAAAAAAACCCCTCAGATAACCTGAAATAACCTATTTTTGTATTGCAATTTCCCCCCCCCCCCCAAAAAAAAAAAAATTACTTGAAGATTCCCACACCTGCCCTATTTAGGAGGGCCATGTAACCGTAATCCCCCAAAAAACATTTAGGCTTACCTACCCTGTTTGGGAAGGCCGTGTAATTAGAAACAGAGATAATGGTATTTTTTTGGCCTTGCAGATATTAAATAAGGCTTCCCTTTACATGACCACAATCACACATTATCTATTTCTCAATGCTCATTGCTGTATGTACTGCAGTAAATAAGTAATTATGTATATAGCCTGCTACTTGTCTATATATATTTACAGAGTGGTACAGACCTGTATTGACTGATGCTCCATCTGCCGTAGCACACACTAACCCGTAGTGCAATGTAAAAAAATAACTTTTGAAAATACGTAAATTACTGGCAGTCAGGCCGCCAGTAATTTACCACTAATTTTACAGTAATTTAATTTAAAGCTTAAACAGTGTTTTAATGTAAAAAATTAGATTAAAATACTGTAAATACTAACTGTAGTTTACTGTTAATTTTACAATAGTTAACTAAAATAAAAAGTAAAATACTGTTAATTTTACAATAACTGTAAAATAAAAAGTAAATTACTGGTGATTTCACAATAGGTAACTGTAAAATAAAAAGTTAATTACTGTTATTTTACAATAGTTAAATTTAAAAAAAAATACTGTTAATTTTGAGAGTAAATTACTGTAAATACTAACAGTAGTTTGCTGTTAATATTAGAATATTTAACTGTAATACATAAAACAGTTAATTAACAGTTAATTTTCAAATTGTACTTTACTTTGAAGTATCAATAAAGAAAGTAATTTACCAGAAACGATAACAGTAATTTACTGAAAAAAGGACAGCTTATTGGCTTAAAAAAACTTTCTTTTATCGGAGAAACAGCTGGAAAAGAAACAACAAAAATATTCAATATATTCTTTTTATTAATCGTAATTGGAACTGTTGTATCACACAGCGTTGTACATACATTGAAGGTTCACAATGTTCAGTTAAAAAGTCCACAAACAAATTTGCTCATCAAAATCTACTCCTAAAAGTATATAACATCACTTAAAACTTCCAGACCTGAATTAATTTCGTAGGAATCGCTACTACAATTCCTGACATGTGATTGATAAAAAAATACTTTCACACAAAATCTCCTTGTTTAGAATATTTTTGATATTTTTCATGAAATAAATATTACTTTATTAGGCTGTTTTTTCAAACAAATAAACAAACTATTGAAGATGTGTGGACTTTGAAGTGACCATGCTAATTTGTGACCTTGGTAATTTTTTAAGGAAGATACTGCTTTCTGGCTCTGTATGACGCAACAGAGGAAAAAGGCAGTAACTTTAAAAGTGTTGCCCTACTATTAGCTCCCGCCGTCACCGTAGGTGAGGCGGAGGGAGCTATGGATTCTACCTCCGTTTTTTTTTGCCTCTTCTTTTGCCTATAACTTTGTAAGAAAATAAGCTAGGATAACAATTTTTGGTATGTGGGTTATTTCCAGGTGGATAATGGACAAGTTAAAATATTTTTAATCTGAATTCAATACGCAAGGTCGCAGAGGAGAAAATGATGATGTTACGGCGTTGGGCCGTCCGTAAACAATTCGTTACTTGTCCGATTGTCTTCAAATTTTACATACAACACCCCTAGGGGGTCTAGTTGTGCCTTTTGGGGTATTTGAACTTTGACCTACTTCTGGTTCAGAACTATGACCTATTTAGACGTTTTGACGCGCACTTTGTTTCCGGAGCAGATCTCGAAAAGTACTGGGCCGATGACAGTCATATTGCACATACATGTTCTCTAAGGTCCTTAGTTGTGCCTTTTCAGGTTTTTGGACCTTGACCTTGAAGTTGACCCAGCACTTTGGCCTAATTTATAACATCGGTAAATCCGACTGAAAGAACTTGCGGAATATCATGAAAACCGCTCAAGATAGCTACACCATTATTATAAAACAAATTATGAGGTTTCAGGAGAGGATGCATCTTGAAAAATTTCAAGTCGATCAAATTAAAAATGGCCGCCTATCAGCCATTATTCACTTCGACGGGCCTGATATTGCGGAATATCATGAAAACCGCTCAAGATAGCTACACCATTAATATCAAATAAATTGTAAGGTTTCAGGAGAGGACACATCTTGAAAAATTTCAAGTTGATAAAATTCAAAATGGCCGCCTATCAGCCATTATTCACCTCGACAGGCCTGATATTGTGGAATATCATGAAAACCGCTTAAGATATCTACCCCATTACTATGAAGCAAATTGTAAGGCTTCAGGAGAGGATGCATTTTGAAAAAATTCAACTCGTCCATGTTCAAAATGGCCGCCAATCGGCCATTATTCACTTTCACATGGCCGTTATTTGGTAAACCGTGCTAGATGGCTAGACCATTACTATAAAACAAAATGTGTGATTTCAGGAGAGGATGCATCTTGAAAAAATTCGAACCGATAAAATTCAAAATGGCCGCTTATCGGCTATTATTCACTTTCACATGGCCGTTATTTGGTCATTCCAATTTAAAATCATCATAAATGTCTTAGTTAGGTCTTTCCGCTTCATTTGAATACCTATGTTATGGGTCTCCGGCCATTATAATTTTTTTTACTCTTACAGTGCGGGATATACTTTAGATTTTAGAATCTGATTAAAGTCGATCCCTGCGCGCAAGAGTCAAATGACCTGTTTCTATCCGCATGTGGCTACCGTAGCTCGAACATGAGATCAATTACTACTGTAGGACTTAGGCATAAATATTTGTTGTAGGCGTACATAATATAAGCAGTGTTTTCCCCAGGATTTTTCCAAAGAGTATCGCCTTTCTGGAAGATGCTGTTATGTCGCTGAATTCATGGCCAATTTAGAAGAAATAAGGAATTAAAAGGTTTTTTAGTGTCTCGCACGAAACGGAAGCGTCTCGGTACCGATGCGCTAAGACGCTTTGGGGAAAACACTGTATAAGGCTCAGCCTCAAAGCCATTTTCACTTTATTGTCAGTCCATTTATATTATTCTTTTAATTGATTGTCAGTCCATTCACATCTGTATATATATATTACACATATGTATAAATGATACCATTACAGCATATGAAAACAAATTCTTTTACAGAATATGTCTGAGACTTGACTACTGATGTACCAGGCACCAGTTGAATCTCTGTACCTTCTGTACATGCAATTTATTTCCACTTTGTTTGTATAAATAAATAACTGGATTTTGGATAACAATTGATGCAGGAACATTATACTGCTAGAAGAAACTATTTCACTAAATACTACCTGATATTTGAAGACAAATCTTTTGTCCTTTCAGATTACGCACACAATAAAGTAACAATATCATTCTGTGTTAGCCTAATAAATTCATAATGTGCTATTTTTAGGGAGATTACAGACAGGATGGTCATGACTTAATGATTTGCTGTTCTGTTGATGGGGAAGGTGAGATTTCAACTTTTGTTTCCTAAGCATTGCCATACTTTTTTATGCCTAATCAAATCAGTATTTAAAAAGTGCGGGATATCTGGATATCACAGGTGTAATAGTTAAGATTACAAATATATCTGTATTGTAAGCAGCTTTACAGTATGTTGCAGGAGAAATTGTTACTTCATGAAAAATAATTATTCAATAAAGGCTAAATGCCAGACTCCTAATTTTTCGCTTGTATTAGTCTTCTACACAGACTTTGTGACATTGATTTATCCAGACAAATTCTATAGCTGCTATATTAAAAATATTCAATTTTGTACCGTAAAATTTGTAATTGTAGCCAAGGCTGTAAGTGTCAAAAGTCCATTTGCGGCTTGTATTGGAAGTTTTGTATGAAAAATCAAATCCTTGCTGGGCTATCACTCTCACCTGCCGGTAAAATTCACCCATCCCTTTATGTCAAATGGTCAAATAAAGATATGCCCTATGGATCAATTTGATGCTCACATCAGTCGGAAAGTTTACTCTACATAGCACTATATAATTAAACATGTTTTACAATACATTGTATTAAATTGTTCGGAGAATGTAATAAGAAGATACGCCATGATCAATTGTATAAATAAAATTGTCTACAGCACACGTGATATCTTTGTATCAGCAGATATTCAGTATGTTGCGTCCGTAGACATCCCAGCGCTGTCATAATTATCATTGTTATAAACAGTCAGCAATCACACCCCTCTCCACACTTCATTGAATGGACCTGTCAGTCATATGGACCCCGTTTTCACTTGACTGTACAGGTTTGCCATGCAAAGGCAATAGGCAGTATCTGCTCACTTTAAAACTAAGCAGATACTACCTTTGAAGAGCTGGCTGGGACGAGATGATTATGCAGGGTTTGCTAAATGTTGACAAATGGTGTCTGCACTAAACCAGCATTGAACCGCCCAAATAAGCAAACGTACGTCCACGCACCCACCTCCCTTCCCTATCGGTGATCAGCTGCCTGGGAAAAAAAATAACTGACGCACTGTTCGTGTATAGCTGCCTGGTCTACACACGGAGATGCAACAATATTTAGTGAAACAACATCTAGTCGGCTCCTTCTGTTCACCTTGATGGACAGGCTGTATACCCAGCAAACATAATATGTTCTTCCAATGTCGGATTAAAGTTGATCCACCAGCCCAACATTGCGTAAACCAAAATTATTTCAATCTGTTGAGACTTTTAAGTAAGTTGGCCTACATGAACTGTAGCGCTTGTAGGGCTACATTACCTGCCCTATCGTCTCACAATAATGTGAATATAACGCCTGTAAAGGGTCAGAAGTCATCTGGCCTTATATAGCGTGTCATCTGTTAGCGCCGTAAGCATAGCAAGCGGCTGTTTTGATAAACACCATTGTCATAGCCCTTTTTAAATATACAGACAATCTTAAATAAGTTTTGAGCTGGAAGAAGTTTTGGTCCTTGAAAATTGAGGTTTTCAAGTAAATAAACTAAAAAAAAATGCAAAAAAAAATTGGAAAGTGTTTGGGGGTGCTTCTATTGGAGATGCGGCTACAATTAGAAGTTTAATGGTAGTTTTTTTTCTACTTGTATTGTTTCTAGGCTAACAATGAATCTCCCTTACCATTTCTGGTATGTTTAATATGCACTGCTGTCAGTTTTATAGCTGCCCTGTTTGATTTCACTGATCGTAGTACAGTTTGAGATCAAGCTGGTGATGTTTGATCTAAATACAAATATAGTAGTTACAATGTAACATAATGTAATTTAGTTGTCAGATGTGTCCAGTTGATTTATGCTGCTTATGATGCTTTGTTTTTCAGTTCGGGGTTACCAGTCGGCTGCATCAGAAAGAAAAGGAAATCTCATGGACACAAATGTAGAGCAAGAAACAATACGAGAACTTAGCCAAAGGAAACAGGTTACCAGAGTTTAATTTTTCTGTCATAATATCAGTAATCCATCTTGGTCTAGAAAGGAGCATTAAGGTGCAGCAACTACCATTGGAGCCGCTGTATCTACATCACATGGGCACCTGGCTGTAAACACACCTGACACAAAGCAAGGAATTCACTTTACGCCCCTCCTCCTAATCACTATGTATGCATGGATTTTGATGTGCCTTCCTTTTGCATTATGCTGTATGGATTTTAGAGCCTAATTTTATACTTTTAGTTTTAGTGGATTTCTATTTATTTATTTTATTTTCATTTTTAATGATCTAAAATAATTTAAAACTGATTTTAGACGGTCTAGATGGTTCTTATTGAGAACACAAATTTTACTTATATTCAACATAAATTCATAAAATTGATGATTAATTACAAAAACTCAATAGACTATAGTGTTGTTTGGGATATCATAATTTATTGTTTGTTGATAATTGTCTTTTAGAATCTTCTTCTTGAGCTGAAGAATTATGAAGAAAATCAGAAAGCATCTAGAACAGATAGACCGTCAGGACTTGGTGGACTGGATCAGCAACAGATGGGAATTATTCCAGTATGACACTTAGTATAGTATTAATTAAATTTGTTTTAATTATCTACACACTATTCTAGGTTGTTCATTCTGCATCTGCAAAAGAGATAAATATCTGTTATGTATGACCAGCAATGTTTTATTCTTGTTTTTTTATCATACTGTTAATTGTAGTCAATTTATATAACCTCAATTTTATTTATAGGCAAACACTCAACTACAGACAACACTAAATGTCAATTTGGGAGATGGCAACAAACCAGTAAGTGTTGACTGCTGAGAATATAGATTCTAAACTCAAATTAAAATGTATTAGCACATTCTATATGTGCAGTTATGAATAAGAAAACATACTTTAGGTGTTCAGATATTTATACCAAAGTATGGCATTCCCTTTCAGACCTGGGATCAATTTTGATTTTCTAATTTCAAATCTGTGTGATCGTTAATTACTTCTAGGGACGATTTTAACAGGGAGCAATACAGAGCTTTTTTCAGATTATGACATTTCTATTATCCGAAAACTTATCAGCTTACTTACACCCAGCTATCATGACATTTTGACCAATACCAATATTGGCTCAGTGTCGCCTAATTGAAAGCAATATAAATCCAAACTCGAAAAAAATGGGCCAACAATGAGTCAACGACTCAGCGAGATCATTATTGCAAATCACTATAATCATTGTGTAGTATTTTATTCTATAAAGCGGAATAAAATATGATTATACATGTATTCCGAAAATTGACAATACATGTACTATAAAACACATGATAAACTAAGTGCTAGTCACTGTGGTCTGCCAGTGCTAACAGCCGATCTCTACAGGCTCGTTTTTAGCTCCCCCCTCCCCCCACCAACTGTTACATCACACCACTGATAACTCTTTGTATTCCATGTTATTTTAGCTCACCGAAATCATTAGTTTTAGTGTTTCATCAAATTTAACTGATTGATAGCAATGTCATATTTCTGTTCATTCTTATTAATCATGACAGAGAGATGTATGTTTTTAACCCTTATCCAGCTGGACTCCCTATATTTATGGTTTCAATTAATTTTCAAGCCAAATAAAATGCCACTAAGTCATAAATGATTTGTGATAAATTTTCACTTAACCCCTTCAACACCACAGACTTGTATTCATCTCTACATATAAACATCCCTGTACACTGTTGTTCTTATCCTGAGTTACTTAGTGTTAAAGGTAGAAAAGTTATCAAGTAGAAAAGTTATCAAGTAGAAAAGTTATCAAGTAGAAAAGTTATCAAGTGGAATAGTTATCAAGTAGAAAAGTTGAATAATACAATTTTGATGATAGTATAGATTAAAAAATGAGAATATTTTTGTCATTTAATGCTGGAAATAGTGTTAGCAATGCCGTCTTCACATAAATTATAAATAAATAACAAAAATGCAGCAATGTAAGGGGCAACTTCAAAGTCATGAATTCATCTGAACTCGTATCTACATCATTTTATCTGATCTGTACATTTGTTGCAGCCTCATGTGCAGCTCGTTGTTGCTACAACTAACGGTAGATTATTTTCCTTCTATTTTTATTATATATATAATTGATTGTATGTACTGTGTGATTTGTTTTCTATTTATTAAAACCCTGATTCATGAAGTTGTTTTTTGCTTGGACAACATAGACAATTAGTGCCGTTTAGATATCGGAGGAGTGCTTTATTAACTTCTTGTCACTGCCACTTTGGAATTTTGATCCCATGGAATATTTTCAATCACATTACATGACAATGTAATATGATGTCACTAAATTTTTATTATCAGTTTGTTGTTTTAAAACACAGATTTTTAGCCCGCCTTTTAATTTTAATTAAAAAAGGTGGGCTATTGCAATTGAAGTTCGGCGTCGTCGGCGTTAACATTTACTTGTGGGCGCGATAACTTGAAAAGTTTTTCATGTATCCTTCCCAAATTTGTTATGCATGTTACTAATGACCAGTTTTCGAACAAGTTCAATAATGGCCGGAAAAAAATTCAAAATGGCCGACTTATTGCGATTTTTCGCCTTTCACGTCAATAATTTGACATTGTGGGCGCGATAACTTGAAATGTTTTTCACATATCCTCTTCAAATTTGTCATGCATGTTACTAAGTAGTTCTTAGACAAGTTCAATAATGGCTGAAAAAAAATTCTAAATGGACGATTTATTGTGATTTTTCGCATTTTACGTCAATGATTTGACCTTGTGGGCGCGAGAACTTAAAAAGTTTTTCACATATCCTTTACAAATTTGTTATGCATGTTACTAATAAGTAGTTCTTGGACAAGTTCAATAATGGCTGGAAAAAAATTCAAAATGGCCGATTTATTGCGATTTTTCACATTTTACGTCAATAATTTGACCTTGTGGGCGCAATAACTTGAAAAGTTTTTCACGTATCCTCTTCAAATTTGTTATGCATGTTACTTATAAGTAGTTCTTGGACAAGTTCAATAATGGTTTACAAAAAAATTCAAAATGGACGATTTATTGTGATTTTTCGCATTTTATGTCAATAATTTGACCTTGTGGGCGCGATAACTTGAAAAGTTTTTCATGTATCATCTTCAAATCTGTTATGCATGTTACTAATAACCAGTTCTCAGACAAGTTCAATAATGGCTGGAAAAAAATTGAAAATGGCCGATTTATTGTCATTTTTCGCATTCTACATCAATAATTTGACCTTGTGGCCGCAATAATGACTTCAAGTTCAATAATGGCGGCGGGCTATTGTCGAGTGTGCTTTTGTTAAATTTTATATCTGCTGTTTCAGATACTGTTGTTCGAGCTGTTTTGATATTTGCTGAGGGAATATTTGAGGGTGAAAGACATGTTGTGTGAGTATTTTCTAGATTAACCCTTTGAAAACCATGACCCCTTAACCCTTACAGTGCGGGGATCGACTTTAGTCATCAGAATCTGACGTCTGTAGACGTCAGATTCTGCCGTCTAAAGTCGGTCCCCGCACCGTAAAAATCAAAATATTTATAATGGTGGTAGACCTTTAACATTGTGGGTATTCAAATGAATCGGGAAGAGCTAACTGAAACATTTATGATGATTTCGGATTGAAGAAACCCTTTAATCTCCATGATTAATACAAAAATTGTCAGAGCTTTAAGGGTTAAATACCACACATTGTACATATGAATAGATTCATTCAACAGATGTTAACCCTCACTGTGCCGAAATATCTGTGATACCATCGAAATCAAAGGGTTCTTCTCTTTGAAAACGTTATAAATGGCTTTATTAGCTTTCGGGGCGAGGATCTACTTTTGACATCAGATTCACATGTCAAGAGTGGATCCTCGCACCGAAAGGGCTGTGACCTTTTAATTGTTCTACATATTCCTCTTTTATTCTCCTTATGATGGGAATCGAGGCAGTAATCTGTATCTCCAGATTTAGAAAAGGGGAATATTTAATATAGTTTTAAAATATTTTTTTGCAGACAGTTTTTTTCAGCCTACCTTATAGTAAGGTAAGCTGTAATAATTATGTTAACTTATTAAATTATTTTCTCACGATTAAAGATTTGTGTCTGTTTATCTGTTTCTACAGACACCCAACCACCAATTTACTCACCACTGAACTAGCTGTGCCAATAATACCACCTAAAGATGTTCCTGTGGTTACAAAGGAAGGTACCGTATATCGCGCCGTATAGTACGCTACTTTTTTTCTTTTTTGAGCCCGTTTTTGGCCTGGTGCGTATTATCCACCGATGCGTACAATATATTGATTTTGCTGAGATTTGTCACTCAAAATTTTGATAAATAGGCAGTCTCGCGTCTCCCGAGTGAACTGCGATCTCCCAACTCCTTGTATTTTCACCCAAAAATGGCAAATTACTTCAGCAGCTATAATGAAACCGTTTGTTTCTAATACACTTAAGATGTCTAGTGAAATAACATTCCATAACAATCTAGCATTTATTTGTCTTTTAAATATTCGATAAAGTCATTTATTAATGTTATTTAAATAATAATCTACTCGTCAGACATCGCTAGACCTACTTCATCATCATGATCATGTGTATTGCTTTGCGTGACCACTGGGAAGCTTCTATTCCATTCACCAGATGTCGCTGTCGGCGGCGACGTGACGTGCCTATCTTATACACTGTATACGGCTTGATTATTAGCAGGTTTTATTATTATAGGCCTACATATTTCACTGCAATATATATTCAAGTCAATGGCATTTTAAAATACAGACGAAATGTATCCTGGTAGAAAGTTCAAATAATATTAGAACGCTAATACCGATAGGTTTCACGGCAAAAAAAATAATATAATAATAAATAATAATAATTATGCTCTTGATATAATTGCCACATTCCTAAATCCATACATATGCATGATAAACATTAATTGTATGCTTGTAATAAATCACCTTGACAGTGCTGTCATCAATACATACATGTGCCATTTCAATATTGTTAACTTACTCTAAATAAGTAACTTGTACGTTGTGTCTACAATTTTTTATTTTATTTGTTGTATCTTAATAAAAATTAGCTAGATTATATCGCCGTTTCGGCCCCCTGGGCCGTCATAAACGGTAGGCCCTGATCCCATTGAAGACTAGACTGTAAACCTATTCACCAGATGGCGCTTTTCCTGTTGTTTACCTGACTATAACTGCTTTCACCAGGTGGCGCTAATATGTTATATCGTGATCATTTGTGGTCAAATCAACACTAAACCAAAAATAAATATAATACTCAGATAGTTCTTACTAATTTTATATTTTTATATTGCTTATAATATTACTTTTCATCAAATCATTTCATTTATTTTACATAATCTTCAATAGCGAATCAATTATATCCTTATGTCCCCAGCTGGGTTGAACCACATTCTGAATGCCTTGAGTAATAAAGACATACCACACACACACCCCTGACAGACTGTGTAGATACTCACCACCCTGGTGCGTACTATCTACCGGTGCATACTATCTGTGTTTTTTGGTACAAATATTGGTACCTGCGTACTATACACAGGTGCGTACTATACCCCGCGAAATACGGTATTATAATGAATAATTCCACATATCACCATTATTAATATCCACTGTTGAAAGCTATAACCACTTTTTAATCAATGCAATTTGTTTTGAATTCTTAATTCAATATTTCCTATAATATACTGTTATTTTGCAATTAGTAGCATATTTTTTCACATCTTTTTTCTGTGATTTTTTGCAGTTCCATGTTTTTGAGCTGACACGGCAGTTGCCACGTTTTTCCATGTACTGTCTCGCCGGTCCAGGGTCAAAGCAACCATCTGGCTCAGTGTTTTTCACAATAAATGATCGTGTCAACAGGGTAAGTCTCCTAATCTATATTTTTGTACAAATTATGTCCTTCTGATAAAATAATTTGTAATTGAACAAAATACTGGATTTAAATGTAAAAGTGCATTATAATCAACAGTTAACAACAAATACATTAATTTTATAAGAGTATAAAACCATGACCAAACTCTACATTGTGACTAAATACTGTAGGTACAGTACTGGCATTTCTTTGATAGGTAGCGATGTGGATTAACCAGAATTTTCTTCTACAAGAAGATCTTAATATTGAAGGCCGATTGGATGTGAGATTTGAATCTCTCAGAGAAATGGGATCTGTGTGGATCCAAATGGAAACATCAGGACAGGTTAGCTTAGCAGATATAATCTGCCTGTTTATTACCTCCCGCTGTCACCGTAGGTGAGACTGAGGGAGCTATGAATTCCGCCTCCGTTTTCTTCTTTTGCCTATAACTTTGTAAGAAAATAAGCTAGGATGACACTTTTTGGTATGTGGGTTACTTCCAGGTGGATAATGGACAGGGTAAAATATTTTCAATCTGAATTTAAGTTGTGCTTTTTTGGGTATATGAACTTTGACCTACTTTTGGTTCAGAACTATGACCTATTTAGACGTTTTGACGCACACTTCGTTTCCGGAGCAGATCTAAAAAACTACTGGGCTGATTACAGTCATATTGCACATACATGTTCTCTAAGGTCCCTAGTTGTGCCTTTTTAGGTTTTTGGACCTTGACCTTGAAGTTGACCCAGCACTTTGACCTAATTTATCACATCAGTAAATCCGACTGAAATATTTTGCGGAATATCATGAAAACCGCTTAAGATACATATAGCTACACCATTACTATAAAACAATTTGTAAGGTTTCAGGAGAGGATGCATCTTGAAAAATTTCACGTCGATAAAATTCAAAATGGCCCCCTATTGGCCATTATTCACCTCGACAGGCCTGATATTGGGTAAAATGTGCTAGATAGCTAAACCATTAATATAAAACAAAATGTGAGATTTCAGGAAAGGATACATCTTAAAAATAATCAACTTGATCAAATTCAAAATGGCCGCTTATCGGCCATTATTCACTTCCACATTGCCGGCATTTGGTAAACCGTGCTAGATGGCTAGACCATTACTATAAAACAAAATATGAGTTCTTGGGAGAAGATGCACCCTGAATTTTTTTAACTCTATCAAATTTAAAATGGCCGACAATCGGCATTATTTACCTCGATTGGCCTGATATCAGGTAAACCGTGCTAGATAGCTAGACCATTAATGTGAAACAAAATGTGTCGTTTCCGGAGAGGATGCCTTTTAAAAACTTTTGACTCAATCGAATTCAAAATGGCCGCCTATCGACCACTATTTACTTTCACATTGCTGATATTTGGTAAACCGTGTTAGATAGCTAGACCATTATTATAAAACAAAATGTGAGATGTCAGGAGAGGATGCATCTTGAGAAAAATTGACCTGATCAAATTCAAAATGGCCGCCTATCGACCATTATTCACTTTCGCATGGCCGTTATTTGGTAGACCGTACTAGATGGCTAGACCATCACTATAAAACAAAATGTGAGATTTCAGGAGAGGATGCATGTCGAAAAATTTAAACTCGATCAAATTCAAAATGGGCGCCTATCGACCGTTATTTACTTTCACATGGCCGATATTTGGTAAACCGTGCTAGATGGCTAGACCATTACTATAGTACAAAATGTGAGATTTCAGCTGAGGATGCATCTTGAAATATTCCAACCCGATCAAATTAAAAATAGCCCCCTATCGGCCATAATTTACTTCCACATGCCCAATATTTTGCAAACTATGTTAGATGCTAGTCAATTACTATGAAACGAAATATGACGTTTCGGGGGAGGATGCATCCTGAAATTTTTTAACCAGTCTATATCGAATTCAAAATGAACGTAAATCAGCCATTATACCTTGATTAGCCTGATATCGGGTAAACCGTGCCAGATAGGTAGATCATTACTGGGATACTGATTAGGATCATTAATTTTAATGGAGGTTTGCAATCTCTGACAGACTGTCTAGTTCTTATCTTACTCTTAGACTGAGCCTCTTAGACCTAGTTGTCTTGCGTCTTGATTTTTGACTTAGCCTAGCACTACATTAATAACCCTACACAAAATTGCTTAAATCAAAATCTAATTCGGAGCGGGAGCTCCTGGACTTATGTAGTCTTGTTTATTTTAATTTTATTTGTTAATTTTTCTTAATTTTAAAAGTAATTAATAAGAATCTCATTAATTTTATTTATTTTGATTAATAGCAAGTGGTGAAAATTTGATTTGATTTGATAATCTTTTTTCATAGGTGGTTCTCTCATACAGAGGCAAAAAGCTGTAAGTGTGCAATGCAAAGAAAAACGCAGGTAACTGTTGCAGTTGCTGATTTTTGCCTCTGCGACAGATATGCATTTTTTTTCTAAAACTGCTACTTTCTTGTCCCTAATAGAAAAAAGTTTGGAATAAAAGCACCTGTTGGAAAAATCGTTTTTTTGGTAATAGAACCTGTAAACCAATAAAAGCACCTCTTTCAAAAATATTCCATCATGATATGTCAAGGTATCTGAGATAAAGTTGGACAATCATTCATTCTGTGCATTTTGTATTATTAGTTCAAGTATGTGTGTATATGTATCTAATCTTTGCACCACATTCTACATGCTTTTTTTTTTGTATTAACCTTTGCACTGCTATGGGCGACTATAATCGCCCGAATACACCAAGCTCAGCCTGTTGTGGGCGACTCGGTCACCCGATAATTTATCGTAAAAAAAAAAAAAAATTCTTATAATAAACAAACCTGACCACAACTAACAAACCTGTATGCAAAATAGGCCGCCGTTTTAACAAACGAACCGGTTCATCTATCAGGGACAAGATTTTAGTATAAATGAGTAGCCCCATGACTTTTTCACAATGTTTACTAAAAATGCAGTTACTGCCTTTTGCCTTTGTACAGCAGAATACTATAATGCTACATCTGCACTATGAACCTACCAACCAGGAACCCCACGCGAAAAATACTGAGGGCAGCCAGGTAATATTACAATGACAATGGTGTGTGATTTCACAATTAAAAATACATCAATTGTCAAATCTCGCTCCATCGTACGTAGACATTATGATTTATCTTAGAACTAATGGTTCTGTAAGAAATACAGACCTAACCAGTCCTACAATTTAGGTACTACACAGTCATTGGTCACTGAGAAAATACTCACATTAAGTCAACTCATATAATACGCACAACTATGCTGTCAACCATGTTGTCATTCCATATTATGTACACAGGAAGCTTGTAGTATTGTATTGACAGGATGTCTGACGCGTACCTATTGTGAAGAACACAGTAATTGTACGGTAATGGTATAACTTAAAAACTGGAAATAAAATTATCCCCAAATTTGGTGAGCACATTCTTAAACTTATAAATAGGAAAAAATAGAAAAATGATAGGTCACTGAGCTTTTTTGCAATAACTACTTAACTAAGTTAAATTATGTAGTTCAAAGACTGGCCACTAGGTGACCCTGCGTCGGTGTACTGCATTCGTCTGTATTTGTAAACAAGTTTTTTTGAGGATTTTCAAAATTGTCACACATTATGGCCATTATACCAGGTTGAAAATGGATTTTTGGCCGGGAAAAACTGGCCGGTGGCCTCGTTTTGGGGTGACCGTTCATTGGAGAGTCTTAACAGTGAAAATGTGATCAGGAAATTGGTTTTGTGACCGTAAGTTGCGGTCTAGCTGCCATAGTGGTGACCGCCGGGACCGAGTTTCACTGTATTGAATAACATAAATTATTCTAGAACTGTATACCTTACAAGGAAAAAACATTGATAGATTGTATGCATAGTAAATTAAAGGTACCTACATCTGCAACAAGGATGGTCTTCTCACCCATATATCCCATAATCAGCAGCAATGTAGATGCTTGAGCAATCTCTGTCTGGATGGCCACTATGTCTTTTTTGTGCTGCTACCAAGACTGGAGAAATAACCCCGAATCAAAATCCCTTTTGCAAGGAACAGCTCCCCCATCGATGCCTTCAAATCAATTCCAGTAAGGCTTTCAAAATGGTCTAGTAAGCAACCGCACCTAAAGAGCATTGGGCATTGAGTCTTTAACTCATGTATTTAGGCAACTTCGTTGATATACTTCCACTGGGACACATAGGTGGCTTTCATCAGTTCAGCCACAGTGGTATGGGATGCAGCCCCTGGTCTCTGTCTTGATAGCTCCTGGAGCGCCTTCTGCTTTGCATTCTTTGCATCATGAAAAATGTATATTGCACTGGCATGGATTATGGTGGCCGGTGGCTGCTTGTTACACTTAAGTGGTCGGCACTTACACTCTGGCACGAACTGAGAAGGAAGAATTTCCTCAGATAAGTGAGTGAATTTTCTTCCCTGTTGTTTTTGTGTCCAGTAGAACAACGATGTTATTGTGTAAAAAAAGGCTTGTTCATATATTTTGTCATGTTAAGTCACACAAGCATTATTAATGTTTCACTCTTTCAGTGTGGGGATCGACTTCACAACTAAAAGGGATAAGAAATGTCAGGTTCAAACATTTCTGTCTGTTATCGGGCGAGCGAAGGAACACGCTCTCAATAACCCACCATGCCCTATCACCCCCACCCTCACATCATCATCTGTACATCATTTCATCTCATCAATTGACTGGTGCCGAATATATTCATGTTTTTATTTTTTATTAGCACATTAAGTACCACCTTTTAAACATGTTAAAAAAAAAAGTGGCATTAATCAGCAATATCCAAAACAGTTGGCCTCCATTTTGTCAAATTTGAATAATTTTCACTCACTTGAAGTTTTGGATCGCATCAGCGAGACACAACTTCAAAGTGGGTGAAAATTCAGATTTAATAATTTGGCAGTTAACGGGTTGATCAAATACTGCGCTACTGACATGACATTATTTGTGTAAATTTCGCGCAGCACTGAAACAGTGGTCTATAAAATAACAAGTTGGAAGTATAACCAAAATATGCTAACCCTGCGGATTGGGTCACATGTCAGTAAACATGTGAATAAAATATTTTAAAGACAATCAAAGCAAACACGAGGCGTTGATCCAATACTTTGTCAATGCTATGTATGACTACTACTTAAAAATCTGAGCTTCCCATCTGATAGATTAACCTGTGCAAAAAATCTTACAGCTTTAAATGTCTCACCTGTCATGAAGCCATCAATCACTTAATTTGGTTGCCAATTTCTTAATTGGTCAATTATGAGTATCCTTGCGTCTTGTGCCCCTATCTTCTCAATTGGAATTTTCGTCACTTCTGACAATACTACTGGAAGGATATATAATTTCCCTTTTAATTTTACCACTTCACGTATACTAAACATAAAAATGTATATTTCACAGGAATGACCATCTCTTTGTAGTGGGTATGTTATTTGTATCTCTTAAACTTATTTCTCACACTAATTGACACACATGTAAATGTATAACAATTTTTCTTTATTATCTTCCTAATGGCTGCAGCTTTTCTTCTTTCCGTTATATTTATCCAGAATGTTGTAGGTAATGGCTCTACATCAGTCACCTGTCATGAAATATTACTGTTATTTTTATTTTGACTTGCATGCAATATATGTGCTATATATGTATATGCTGTATCAGATTTAAATAAAATTCACATTTGATAAAACTTTAAAACAACAAAAAAAAACATAAAATACCTTGACTTTTTATTTGAAAGTACGATATAACAGACTAGAAATCTAAATAGTTTTTTCTTTACTGCTATTCCTCCACTGCTTGTAAACATAATTTAAACAGTTGTAGCCCTATATTAATAAATAGCATTAATTTGCACAGCGAAACCCCAGTCTCCGGCCGTCTGAGCATGTCTGGGGGTATATCCCCTAGACATGCCCAGAACCCCTTATCGGGCGAGCGAAGGAAAACGCTCTCAATTACCCACCATGCCCTATCGCCCCCACCCTCACATCATCATCTGTACATCATTCATCTCATCAATTGACTTTACAACGTTTTTTATCGTATTATAGTGTCACTTAAAAGACCTTTTGTGCCGAAAAGTGACGTAAAGCAATGATTTACTACTACTACTAACGAGGCAGTATTGATATTTAGAGACATAGTTACACAAAAAAACTTTGTCACTAAATATAAATATACATTAAACCTACAAATGTCCAATAATTTGGTTAATGTTGTTTAGCAGTGGTCAGTAGCCAATGTATTTTGGTCCGTCCTTTCTCCTAACCAACATTAACCGAAATAGATTTTGCCAAAATGACACATAATACATAAAAATGTGTAGAGCCCCACGGACAAAAATAGACAGTCAAAATAGTTTACACAACAAAAAAAATCACGTGTTTTATTTTGCCAACATTTGCCAAGTTTTTAAGTTCTTTTTCGAAGCTTCTGGTACCATTTGTTGTGAGTTGCTTATTAGGCAACTTACAGTTATTGCTCGAGTCGACGCTGCAGTAAAAGCCTAATTACCACCTTCTAATTCTGGCCCGTCCTATGTGGCAGTCACCGCATAAAAGGTGTTTCTGTTCAGGTGTTCACCGGTCGATCGCTGTCAGATCTCAAGCGAGCGATTAATCATTCACAGCTGCAGCAATCCCCGTCGGCCTTTTTTGAATTGGCCATGAATTCAGCCACAAAACAACATCTTCCAGAAAGCCGATGCTCTTTGGACAAATCCTGGGGAAAACACTGATACATGTAGAACACTTTTACCTAATTATAATCCATCTTTTCGTCCCACACCACATATTACATGCTGGAAACAATTTAGTATATTTTAGTATCCTGGTAGGTTTTGAGATACAATCTCCATACACGTAGAACAGTTTTACTTAATTATAACCCATCTTTTCGTCCCATACACCGCATACTACATACTAGAATAATATAGTATATTTTAGTATCCTGGTTGGAAGGTTTCAAGAATCAATCTCCATACATGTAGAATACTTTTACTTAATCCATATTTTCGTCCTATACACCCCATACTACATGCTGGAATTTTCTAAAATATAAGTCCAATACTTATACAAGACGGGTGGGTAGATGGTGTATGAAACCACACGGTCATTACGTCTAAAATATAAGTCCAATACTTATAGAATATGCATGGTTAGAAGGTGTATGAAACCACAGTCATTATGTCTTAAATATAAATCCAATACATTAGAAGATGCGTGGTTAGAATGTGTATGAAATCACAGAGTCATTACGTCTAAAATATAAGCCCAATACTGGACAGAACAATAGTCAGTTTCAGAAGAATAAAACTGAGGTTGTTCATCTGTTCCCCTAACAAATTCCGTTTGTGATATGTATGGAGTGCCACATGATTGGCAGAGGCTGTTTGTGCTGTCTTGGCTGTATTTCAGCACAAACTCCTGGCTAAACATTCCCCTCTGCCAGAGTTCTGCAATTAAATTAAATTTTGACAATTATCAAATGTGATTACGCAACCACAACAGATTGTATAATTAAATGTGCTTACAAGTGTGTTAATTGAGAAGACAGCTAATATATTAAACATTATGTCATCCATATGTTGCGCATCTGATTTATTCAATAAGCCCATAAGAATATAAACATTTTTGCTCTATATTTTTTTTTATTTTTTCGGTTGTTTAAATTTTCGTGAATTTGTTATTTTGGACTTTTCACAAAGTTAAAAATTCGCGAATTTCAATTTTTCTCTAGTAGCACTATTATAAAAATAATTTTTGCTAGATTCTTAAATTTGTCCTCGCGAAATTCGTGAAAATTGAAACCTCGCGAATATTACCATATCTAGAATATTCATTTTTTTCAATCATTGTATTTTTCTTTTGAAACTTTTAACTTTTATCATCTTGTGAATATGCAAAACATATTTTGCAGCCTTTTTTGTCACATTTGCAATATCTCGTGTTATTTATTTCACTAACTGTCTGACCGAACCTTTGACAACTGATGTCTGAATGCAGTTGATTCAGTCACTGACTGTCAAGCTGTGCTCACTGACGTTATATTTGACAATGCAGAATCAGAAAAAAGTCCCAGCGTGACAAAATATTTGCTGTAACAGTTACAATGGGAGATCATTGATCCGCAAAAGAAAAAAACAACTTGTCAAATAATAAACGCTCTCAATAACCCACCATGCCCTATCACCCCCACCCTCACACCATCATCTGTACACCATTTCATCTCATCAATTGACTACAACGTTTTTATTGTATTACAATATCACTTAAAAGACCTTTTGTGCCGGAAAGTGAAGTAAAGCAATGATTTAATACTACTAACAAAAAAAATGTTTTATAATTCAAGTGAACCACAGTTAATCACAAAATTCAACTAACTTGGTGGATATTTAACACCTTCATATGTCTCAGAAGGGAAACGCAGTCTGATTTTGCCGTAACACTTGATGGTAACACCTTCCTGTTCGTGCGGCCTAGCCTAAACTTGCTTGCGCAAACTTGCCGCGATCTATTGCAATTGATGAAAATCTCTTCTGTGGAGATCACCGCAAGCATGGTAAAGATTGCAGCTTTTCATTTATCTGCAACCTTGTGATTTCTGCGAGCACGTTGAAGATCGTAACTCTTCATATTTTTCTCCTTAATATATACATGTATGCATCCACCTGCATGTATTATTCCAACTAAAAGATCGTTATACCTAATTGCAAATTAAGTATAACGATCGTAATATATACATGTATGCATCCACCTGCATGTATTATTCCAACTAAAAGATCGTTATACTTAATTGCAAATTAAGTATAACGATTTTTTAGTTGGAATAATACATGCAGGTGAAAAATATAGCATTTATTTTCAATGTCAATTACGTGCAGTCATTGTCTTGAAACATCAGTAGCGCTGTTGAGGTGGAGGAGTTGAGTTTTATCTTTTCAAACAGATGAGGAGTGGATGTGATGCACGTCAGGGAGAGGCACGTGAAATCAAAACACACATATGCGGAAGACAAGCGTAACGTAACAAGCATAACAGCTCTTGATTTCGTATCTGGGTCACATGCAGTGTTGATCCCGGTGGACACGGTCATCGTTCTACAGAGACAATTAAACATTGTAATAGTAGACCTACTATTAGCAGTGTTGAAGAAATGAATCGAGAATCACCATGCATATTCATCCAGTGAAAAAGATGATAATTATTGTCTTTTTCGCATACTTACATATAAGTAAGTATGTGAGAAAGATCTTAAAAAAATTGCAGATTTTTTGTTGTTTTGTTATGGTATGTTACTAATAACAAGTTCTCGGACAAGTTCAATAATGTCTGATTTTTTTTTAAATGGATGATTTATTTCAATTTTTTCGCATTTTACGTCAGTAATTTGAACTTCTGGACGTGATAGCTAATGGTTCAATAATTGCGGCGGGCTATTGTCGAGTGCACTCATGTTAGTTATCATATTATATTATTATTATCAAGATCATGTCTATGAACATAATGAATGCCTTGCCAGTGTCCAAGATGACTGCAATTTCTGACCAGATGTTGCCTGTTTTTGATCATCTCGGTATGAGTGATTCTCTGTGTCATAGAGGTATTTCCTCTGTTGCACTTTATCAATAAGATGATCCACGCTGATATCGTTCGATGTTTGATGATTTTTTAAAATGATTTTTTCGTCGACATGTTCACAGTGTCTATAGAGCATGCAACCACGTGTTATATATCTCTGCAGACAAGACACATTGTAACAATGTTGGGTAAATGTTGGGTCTGCGTCGCAGACGGTCCAACGTTAAGCCAACGTTAATCCAACATTGGTTCAATGTGTTGACTCCTGGAATACGCCATATACTATATACAGACATGGAAAACCCCACACCCATCCTGCAAAATGAGGTCATCAATTCAATATTCTCACGCACACAAACGCCTGAGCATAAAAAATCGCTCAAGGATCGATCGTTTACGCGTTATGCTTCACGTCCGCCAGCTGGGTGTTTCAGTTATGATAAATGTATGGATTACAAAATCCACGCTTACCTGCGCGTAGCTTACGCTTGAGAAATGTATGCTTGATATCACTTAATATGACAGGGTTCAATGGTACACCGACCATTGAACGCTTCTTGTTGTGGGCCTGCCGCTTGCCCATGGCACACCCAGCGGCCAACTCTTCCTTGGTGAAGGCCGCCATCAATAAAGCTCGAAGTAGCCTCTCCGGCTTCTCCTGTGCCAGATTGATCACCCAGCACATCTGTTTGAAGTATATCAGTGTATCATCATTGATTGATTTACCAGGGTTGTAACTATCAATTTACTAATAATTTATAATGGTATGGACGCAGTGTGTCTTGTTGTTCATTGTCTATTCTTTGCAAAATTTGCATAACTTGTGTATATACTATTGATCTAATTTATTTTTTGTATCTGCACAGTCGCTGTCTCAGGCTTTGAGAATGTATTCACTACAAAACTCGCTACATATAGGTGCCAGAAGCACTATCATGTTATCATCAATCGTCTTTAGTGCGGACATACTGTTATCAGTTTGGTCTTTATATTTTTGTCACTTTTACTGTTTAAAATATGATTTTATTTTAGTCAGTATTGTCTTTTAAATAGCCATACTGGCCGAAAAATGATGTAAAAAAGATATTTTACTTACTTACTCTCCTGCGCCTCCAAACGGCATTGCGACAGGTCACCAGCTGAAGTCTCAACTGGTGATCCTGGCACAAGTGTTTTTTTTCTACAAATATATTTACCAATAATCAGTGAATGATTGACTTTAAATAATTTGATCATGGTCTTTAAGTGTTATCACAGCCTGCTTGGTAATTATTCAGTCGGCTGCATTATCACAATTTAGTGTGCGGTAAATATATATATAACTCTAAAAAGTAAATCTTGCTTTAAGATAGGCACACTAGCACAGTAACTAGTAACAATAATTTAAATATATGAACAGTACTAGGACATAAATTAATGTATATATGCATGAAAAACAATATATTATTCACAATAAATTATTCACTTACATTTGTGGCAGAGTGCGTTATTGGCGGCCATGGCACATTGTCTGCTGTAACTTGAGATGTTATCTGTATTGGAAACAAATTTTTTAGTCAATGAAACATATCTATGTATATTTATTTAAGCAAAATTGTATAATATGCTACACATGATATATAACCTGTCTATCATAGATATTTAATGTGCATTTTCAGCATTCTACTAGCAATGTTTTGTTGGAGTAGCGCTTCAAAGAAATAAATAACGAATAATAAATAATTACTTAATTGTCATCTCATCAATGACTAGAGCACATAATTTGCATTGACTTGTCATACTTTTTACATTTTTACACAAAGCCTGAATGATATTTTCGTCGAATCCTGGATAAATGGAAATACCCTGCATGGCCTTTGACAGAGTTCTTACAGATGGTAGCTTGAATAACCTTTGTAGGAGTTTGTAAGTTATTGGACTAAAGTGTAGTAAAGACAATGCTAATGATTTGTCTCTGCGATCCATCTCTGTCCTTTTATTTATCTTTTTAGGCACACAAATTTGGCATATTACAAAATCTAAAATGTTCAGGTCACACGTCGTCGGTAATTGTTGTCTATTTTTTTTCTTATTGTTAATTCTGTATATTGTTAATATTGAATTTTGATCGGGCTGAGGTTCAATGGGTATAAAGTCATTTTTTTGTTGATCTGTCTACGTGTACAAAACATATTAGCCCTTCTAACTACCATGGAGAAGCAGTGCTGTCTAGCCAGAAGATGAGTCTAGGACGCTATCGTCCAGAAACTCACTGTGGCCTGCTCTCGTTAAATTTTGTTTCGTCAGTTGTCTACTAATAAAAAACAGTTCACTTTTGTACCTGGTAGGATGTGGTGCAATGTTTCTGCATTTGTTAGGATATTTATTGAGAGGAGAATTGCGACGTATGTGCTGCAATACTCGTCTCACAGTAAGACATGTCCTTCTCACCTGTGCAAAATATACGGACATCACAAGGAAATATTTTCCATACAATTCCCTATTTGAACTAATTAGGGACAGCCCTGCAAGTTTTATTATTCAGTTCCTATCGGAATGTAACCTCTATAATATGTTTTAATTATTGGATTTAGACTTGTAGTTTTTACACAATCACTCCAATGGAGATATAGTGACTTGATAGGTCGTTCATTTTATAATCACTTCATATTTTACATTATTTGTGCTAACATTTTTATACTCATTACGCTGTGTTAAAGTACAGGCGCTACAACATGTCATCAAACTTGTTACATATAGGTGCCAGGAGCATCATCATATTATCATATCAAACTTTTTAAACTGAATATTTTAGTGCGAACATGCCTTATTAGATTTGTCTTTTCTTTACTACTTTTAGGAATATTGTAATTCTAGGAATTTTCACCTAAATGGCCATACTGGCCAAAAAGTGAAGTAAAAGAAGACATTTTACTTACTTCCATATATTATTGTAGGAGTTCTGGTGTTCTCTGTGTTTGAAGTTGAAGCAATTGGATCAAGAACTAGGCGTTGCGTTTCAGTAGTTGTAGATGGCAAAAAGGCCTTCTCCGGAATAGCTGAGATATCAGTTGGAAAAATCCCACAAGCGCTAAAACCACTTCTAGTGTTTCTGGGTGTCGCCCTCTGCCTCTACGCAGCAGCAAAGATGCCAGGCCAAGTCTGGTGATTGATGATGTTATTTTCTTACTTATACTTATTTTAGTCTGAATATTCATTTAAATGGCCATACTTTGCACTTAACTCCCTATTTGAGTTATTTAGGGACCCCCCTGCAGGTTTTATTATTCAGTTTCTTTGGGAATGTAACCTATATTATATGTTTTAATTATTAGACTTAGACTTGTAGTTTTTACACAATCACACCAATTTCATTTTATAATCACTTCATATTTTACATTATTTATGCTGACATTTTTATACTCATTAAACTGTGTTGTAGTGCAGGCGCTACAACATGTCATCAAACTCGTTGCATGTAGGTGCCAGAGGCATCATCATATTATCATATCAAGCCTTTTAAAATGAATATTTTAGTACGTACATGCAGTTATTAGTTTGCTCTCCTCTTTACCACTTTTATTATACAATATAGGATATTGTAATACTTGGAATTTTCACTTAAATGGCCATACTGGCCGAAGAGTGAAGTAAAGAAGACATTTTACTTACTTACTTACTTAAATGGCCATACTGGCCGAAAAATGCCATTAAAAAGATATTTTACTTACTATGTCTGGGGTTGATCCCCTGGACATGCCCAGAAACCCTTATCGGGCTAGCGCTGGAAAACCCTCTCAAAAACACATGGACTCCCTATAAACTTACAATGTAGAACTGAAATATATTATTTATTCCATGCAATCTGCCCCAATTTTTTTATTTAAAAAATTCCCCCCGTCACTTCCCCCTTGATATTGATTGATGGCCCTCTAATTAGTGATGATCTATTATAATCGATCATTTTGTCACACCAATTATGATGATCAATAATAATTATCAATAATCAGTTAAGTTGCTGATAATCAAATCAGGACTGAATCACAGCTCCTTGAAATAATTGCATCACATCCTCAGTATTAACCTGCAATATGTGACAAACAACATTTCTAAAGTAACAACCTATTTTCAAATTTTATTATAATCTTAAAGAACAAAGCATCTTCTAAGAAAATTGTCACATTGAATATTGCAAGTAAGACACACCCAAGTACTTTTCATGGAGTTATATTGTAGAATTGATAGGCCTATAGAACAACAGTGTATTCTGATTTATTTTACTGTTATCAAGTTTATGGGCAGTCAATAAGGTAGAAATATATCAAGACTGATCAAAGGCAAGTACAATTACAAAATAACACAAATAAATGATTGATGTTTTTTCACATTGGGCCATAAATTAAACAAAAATAATTATTAATTAGGACAAGATATTTTGCTGTCCACCAAATTAACACACATGTCAAATTGACACACAAATAAAATGCTATTAGGATAGTGATATGTAATATGAAACATATGAATTCCTTTTAAGTGTTCAGATTGAAGATTAATCTTTCAGAATTTATTTATAATAACATAAATAAGATATATAAGACTAATTTAGTGAGGAAAGAAAATAAGTAGGTTTGTTGATTACATTGGGAAATGTAGGCTGTGAAAATATAGGTTAAAACAGGATCAAGATCTCATTAATGTTTTTGAAGTGATGCATCAATTTTCACATAGACTTATACTTGTGTTCACATCTTAGAATGAAGTCCTTTCAGCATGGTCAGTGGAAATACTTGGAGTTGACATTACAAGGAATGCTCAGCAAATATTATCCTACCATCTCCACAGTCCATATTTAGTGCCTGAAAATTGAAGATAAATTAAAGGTAGGAAACAGAAATTTAATTTAAAAAAATCAGTTGTACCTACATAATTTTTAATGTGCATTTTCAAAATAATGTTGTTTGCTGTAACATATTTTATATTTGTCTCTATTTGAAGCAGAGACATGATTATGACGATAAATGCATAAATCTTCTGGTTCACCGTTTTAAGAAGCAAACAGTGACACTATCCGATTTATGGTTTATTCATGGTGTATTTTCATCATTCATCAGGTACAAATGAAATGGACAGGTATACGGGTATGTTGACTATTTTTCGTTTAATCCCCTATTTGAACTATTTAGGGACACCCCTGCAGGTTTTATTATCCAATTCCTACGGGAATGTAACCTCTATTATATGTTTTAATTATTAAGTTTTGTAGTTTTTAAATAATCACTCATGGAGATATATTGACTTGATAAGTCATTTATTTTATAATCACTTCATATTTTTATACTCACTAAACTGTGTTGTAGTGCAGGCGCTACAGCATGTCATCAAACTCGTTACATATAGGTGCCAGGAGCATCATCATATTATCATATTAAACTTTTTCAAATGAATATTTTAGTACGAACATGCTGTTATTAGTTTGATCTTCTCTTCACCACTTTTACTATACAATATAGGATATTGTAATACTTGGAATTTTCACTTAAATGGCCATACTGGCCGAAAAGAGAAGTACTTACTTACTTACTTACTTGTGCCGAAAAGTGATGTAAAGCAATAATTTACTACTACTACTACTACTACTGTCTAAAAAGTGAAGTAAAAAAAGACATTTCACTTACTTTTACTTAATTAGAATTTAAACGTGTTTATGATCAATTTTAGATATTCCTATGTTTATATTCTAAATTTCAGATTAAATAATACAAAATTAATTTATCCAGTAATTCTAGACAGATTAAAAATCTTTCTCAGGTCACATGGGTTGGTAAATATAACACCAATTGTGGAAAAAAACATTGCTTTATTTGCATCCCGAACAATATCTTGACAGATTTACATCCTGTCTATACTTCTGTGTATTTTTTTCCAACTATGAAAATTCCAAGCCTCTGTAGAAGCGATTTGTAGTGTCTTTGAGCAAATACTTCTGCAGAAAATCCAGAATCTGATAAAGCATCGGGTAGGCCAGATCCCAGGCATAGTAGGCCGCCATCAGATCCAGTAGCAGCTCCTTGAACTTGATGTCTTGATTATCTGCCAAGATGTAGCTCTCTCGACCCAACTTCATGCACATGAATCACAAGCCGTGGAGGTACTTTGGCTGATGTCTTTAAGTCAAAGACCATAGCCTGCAAAAAACCGAGGTGAAAATAGAATAATGCAGGTACTTAGACTATTACAGGATACTCGTAATTAGTTATTATTGAAAGCAATAAAAGTTACTTAAATAATGAAAATCTTGCGTTTTGTACTTGTATAGCTGGCTCCAGCTTCTTCTTAGTCCTTTGTTTTAATCTCAGATCCTCTTGGAGTTTTAACAACACCTTCAGTTCCACTTTTTCCAAGGCGTGCTACTGCATCAAAATATCAATGTATCTTAGAGATGAACAAGATAAGATTGATTTGCATAGAGTTTATAATATATAGATGCCAAATGCATATAGATGTCACAAAATGAAAACAGTCCGTTATAATATGCTAATTTATTTTGCACAGATGACCAATCAGTGGGGTTAATTCTAAGATTTCTATATACCTTATGTCTATACATGAGGTTATCTGTGGGTGACAAATTTTAGTGAATGGATTTCTGATTTTTGGAAAACAAGGATTAATCTCGTTAATTAAATTTTAATGCAATACTCGTTATACTTTGCATAGGGCACTACCCGGTACGAACCTAATCAGTGACAGTCGCCACTCGCCATAGTCAGTTTACAGTCGTGGATCCAGGATCTGAAAAAAGGGGGGGCGCCCAGGGTTTTGGGGGCTTGCCCCCTTTGATTTTTTTTGTAAATTTTAGCCAATTTAGGGGACTTTTTGAAGTATTTGGCAAAAATAAGGCGGGGCGCGCACCCGCTGCGCCCCGCTGCGCCCCGCTGGATATGCCACTGGTTTATTATTATTATTGCTAGGAAACAATGCATAGTTCTCCTCTATCTGGGTAGTTTCGTCATGGGTAGTTTCGTCATCGCTGTCAGAATTAGCTGTCAGAATTGCCAGGGAAAACAAAACACAATGCAAATAAAATTATTTACTACTTCCACGGAGAAACAGTAATGCATTTTAAAATAATTTATCATTTATAGCCCATTTTTCAATTAAAAAAGGTGGGCTATTGCAATTGAAGTGCGGCGTCGTCCGAAAAATTTTCATGTATCTTTCTGAAATTCCCATGTTAAAAATGACCAGTTCTGGGACAAGTTCAATAATGGCTGAAAATTTTTTAAATGGCTGATTTATTGCGATTTTTTGCATATTACATCAATAATTTGACCTTCTTGGAGCGATAACATGTTTTTCATTTTTCCTGCTCAAATTTGTTATGCATGTTACTAATAAGCAGTTTTAGGACAAGTTCGATAACGACTGAAAAAAATTTAAATGGCTGCTTTATTGTGATTTTTTGCATTTTACGGCAATAATTTGACCTTGTGGGCGCAATAACTTTAATTTTAATAATGGCTGCGGGCTTTTGGCAAGTGTGCTATTTTTATTGTTTTTAAACTGTAGGCTAGATTTCTGTGGTACCGGTAGCGTTGGTTGTTGTCACGATTTACGCCTTCTCATTCTGCGCACTCTGGCCTTCCAATTAACTCTGACACATACAGACATAGGCCTATGCATTTCGCGGTACCGAAGAAAATTTTTATGAGACAGTAATAAGAAATTAATTAACAAACGATACCTAAACTCAAAAAAGTACCCCAATAGGTTCAGTTTTTTCTGTCATTCCAGTTTATTTTATACAGCCCTACCGTATGATAAATATGCAATGATGAAAAGTAAAAACAACCAACGTGACTTATCGCAGCAGCAATATTGATATAACAATTAATATACTAATCTCGATGCTGTTTTTCGCTACGGCAACAAGCTATATATTATATATGTGCACAGATATATTGGGGAACTATTAACACGGTCTCCAGATGAAAAAATTACGTAGTATTCTGTAGTTTTGTTGTTTATATTATACTACACACGCCTTGCGGACTCATATTTTCTTGTGAAACTTTTTCACCAAAGTTCTTTTCAATCAGTCCGTGTTTTATGAATACCTTTATTTATTTTGGTTAGGAAATTCTGGTCTTCTACAGAAATATGCTCATCTGACGCTTTCTCATTAAAATCAATTTCCAACATTCTCGATATGGTTGCTGGACTTATTTCTTTAGCACAAGTTTTAAAAGCAAAATCACTATTAGACTGGCTGTTGTCTTTTTTCAGAAGGGAATATTTTTCAGTGATTTTCAGTGATTTTCATATCCCAGTGGATCATTTGTTGGTTCTGTCTCATTTCTCGTTTTTTTTGTGCTGTTCATTTTTCCTTTGTTTAGCATTAATGGCGGGAAGGTGGGATGTGTGTCACATCCTCATGGTTTGTGTTTTTTTGTATTATGTGGGATTTGTTTTATTGTATTGTTGACATTTATGAACTTTTGTATATTATTTATTTGTGTTCTACATTGTTTTCGAAATTATAGTAGTTTATTGGCTGGAATGGTTCAGTGGTTTCTCTTTGGCATCCTAGTGATGTTCGGGATGTCTGAAAGAAGCCACTGCCATATAATTAGCTTGTGGTTCCCCGGGTATTGATGTTCTTCTTCACTCTCTAGTATCAATTTCATTTCAAACTCATTGTATTTTTCATTATTTTTATCATACATTTTATTGTTTTAAAGGTTTCTCTGTGGCATCTTGGCGGATGGTACAGGATGTCGGGGTAAAACCATTGACATACAATTGACTTGTGGTGACTTGCAGTGCTCTCCCGGTTTGTGATCGCTCTGTCGTCCTTAGTTCTATGACATGACCTGATCCTCAACTGAGGGGGCACTGTAAGTCTGCCCATCCTTTCTTTATGATTTGTTATTTGTTTCTCATCATGTAGACTGTTTTTCCCGTGTATTGATGTCCCTCAATGTGTATGCCTTACAGTACATACATACAGTAATTTTATTTTGAGTGGATACAGTAGGATACAGTGTCAGTACATACATACAGTAATTTTATTTTGAGTGGATACAGTAGGATACAGTGTCAGTACATACATACAGTAATTTTATTTTGAGTGGATACAGTAGGATACAGTGTCAGTACATACATACAGTAATTTTATTTTGAGTGGATACAGTAGGATACAGTGCGGGTTTGGTGTTGATCGTCCGGATTATGTATTCAATTGCAGTTTCAATGGCTTCAGACTAGGACAATTTTACTTTCCCACTCCGGATATGATCAGCACTGAACCGGCATTGGTCCTGTGCATTTTAAAATCACTCCATATTTAACATTATTTATGCTGACATTTTTATACTCATGAAACTGTGTTGCAGTGCAGGCGCTACAACATGTCATCAAACTCGTTACATATAGGTGCCCCACAGAGTATCAGCGTTAAATTGCACAGCGAAACCCAAGTCTCCGGCCGTCTGGGCATATCTGGTGTAGGTCCCCTAGACATGCCCAGAACCCTGGCTTCTCCAACAGCCAAATATACTTTTTAACCTCTCAGATCTCAGGAAAGGATAGGCTGTGGTAGCCTTAAATAACCGGCAATAGCGTGTTTGACATTAGGTCTCTCACGTGGGATGAATGGAGTTACCCAGAGGAAGTGAGCCTTCCTATTGCTTTTTCTTTCCTTTACTACTTTAACTATACAATATGGGATATTGTAATACCTGAAATTCTAACTTAAATGGCCATACTGGCCGAAAAGTGAAGTAAAGCAAATATTTTACTTACTTACTTACTAGACATACCCAGAACCCTTTATCGGACGAGCGAAGGAAAACTCGTTTTTTATCGTATTACAATGTCACTTAAGACCTTTTGTGCCGAAAAGTGACATAAAGCAATGATTTACTACTACTACTACTACATATAGGTGCCAGGAGCATCATCATATTATCATATCAAACTTTTTAAACTGAATATTTTAGTGCAAACATGCTGTTATTAGCTTTGTCTTTTCTTTACCACTTTTACTATACAATATGGGATATTGTAATACAACAATATGACAATTGTATACATGTCAATAAATATTTACCTGCGACAACAACATATCTGTTTCTGGCAGCATCTCTTGTAGCAGCTTGGATTTCTTTAAAAAAAATGGAAATGGCTTCAACACAATAAAGAATTTGAACCTGATTGAAAAATTCTGAGATGACACAGCCAATATCCATGAACTTGAAGGAGAGAAATTTTCTGGTAATCATTTTCAGACAACATAATACTTTGGCAAGCATGAAGTCTGCAGAATGAACACCACGGGCTCGCAGTCTAGGCTGGAATGACCACCTGTGCATATGATGTCCACTTGTGCATCTCTGAAAATGAATTGTTATCATGAATAAGTATCTAAAGGGAATATTTTGCATCATGTATTAAATCTGATGTTTTTAACTTTATAAATTTGTCTGAATGCTGGGGGGGGGGGTGGGTGTCCAGTCCTTGTGACAGACGTATGTTCAGAGATTTGTTGAATTTTTTGCGTTCTTTTTTTCATGTGTGGACTTTTTTTGTGTTGATGTTGATGTTCTGCTTCACTTTCTAAGTTCAGATCAATTTGATTCGTAAAGTTTCTTTCTCATGTGTTTTTTATGTTTACTTTCCAATAGTTTGGTGTTTTGCACCAAGTTCATTTCATTGTTTGATGGTATCTCTGTGGCGTCCTGTGTGACGGAGCAGGATGTCAGAGAGAGATACCATTGACATACCATTAGCTTGTGGTGACTTGCAGTGCTCTCACGGTTAGTGATCGCTCTGTCGGGCTAATTCTCCATGACAGACCTGATCCCCAACTGTGGGGGCACTGTAGGTCTACCCATAATTTCTATGATTTGCCTCTATGATCGCCATATTATTAACTTGTGGTTCACATTGTATTTATGTTCTTTTTCATCAGTGCAAATTTGTTGTATTTTTCATTATTTTAGTCATGCATTTCATAGTTTTAATGGTTTTTCTGTGACATCCTGGTGGGTGATGCAGCATGTCATAGAGAAGCCATTGCCATACAGAGGGCACTGTAAATCTGCCCATAATTTTTGGTAATTTGTTGTTTTGTGGTTTAATGGTTTTTCTGTTCTTGTTATTTATATTGTGTATATACATACATACAGTACATACATGCATACAGTAATTTTATTTTGAGTGGATACAGTGCTGGTTTGGTGTTGATGTCATCCGGATTATGTATTCGATGGTGGCTTCAATGGCCTCAGAGGCTCAGATTAAGTTGAGCCACAATTTTAGTCTCTCACTCCGGATATGATGGGCACTGGGCCGGCATTGGACCTATTCTAAAAATATTTTTACACAAAAATTTAATATTAAGCATTATTTATTTCTATTACTATATTTGTGTTTTGACACAGACACTGTTTTGTGACTTTCAATTATAATTATTTTTGTCATATTTTTGTATTAATTTTTATTGTGTATCCGCTCTGGCGCTGTCTCAAGTTCTTAGAATGTATATATACTCAATACAAAACTCGCTACATATAGGTGCCATATAGGCACTATCATGTTATCATCAATCGTTTTTATCTCAATGTCTTAGTGCAGACATACTGTTATCAGTTTGGTCTTTTTACCTTATCACTTTTACTGTTCAAGATATCATATTATTTTAGTCTGAATTGTCATTTAAATGGCCATACTGGCCAAAAAATGACGTTAAAAAAGATATTTTACTTACTTACTTGTCTGAATGCTTGAGCAAGATAACAAACCTCGGACAACTAATTAAATTCGGTGAGGTTATTATGCTTCACTGTGTAGCTATCCTAGGTCATATTGTCTTGGTGTCATTTTACCATAAAAATATGCTGCTGATGAAAATATCTGACACTGAAAGTATTTATAAAGGTTCAAAATTGTAAGTTTCCTATTTTAAATGTAGTGAGACATATCGTGACAAATACCCAAATAAGTTTTCAATGAACTTGCCTATGCAATCCCCCCTTTGTCTGTCAATACCTCAGCAGCTGTTATTAGGGTAAATGACCAGGAGGATTAAATATGACAGGATCGTCGTTCATTTTATAATCACTTCATATTTTACATTATTTATGCTCACATATTTATACTCATTAAGCTGTGTTGTAGCACACTACAACATGTCATCAAACTCGTTACATATAGGTGCCAGGAGCATCATCATATTATCATATCAAACATTTTAAACTAAATATTTTAGTGCGCAAATGCTGTTATCAGCTTTGTCTTTTCATCACCACTTTTACTATACAATATGGGATATTGTAATACTAGGGCTTTTTACTTAAATGGCCACACTGGCCGAAAAGTGAAGTAAAGCCGACATTTTACTTACTTGACAGGGGGTACTGGGATGATTGCTAGTAGTAGTACTTTTCGCCCCCATCCGGGGAGGGTCATTAGGGATCTGTTTCGTCTGTTGGATGCTCTTACGGCATTGTACGGAAGCACTAGTCTACAGCAATCATCCAAGGGCAGCTGCAGCCTCCTCGTATCTGGCTATAATCTTCGGGCGGATTGCCAGTGGCGTACCCTGGTTCCTCCGCTCAACAGCGGAGCCAATGCAGCACCCGCATCAGTGATGGCGCTGATGTAGGCCGTGGTAGCCTTAAATAACCGGCAATAGCGTGTTTGACATTAGGTCTCTCACGTGGGATGAATGGAGTTACCCAGAGGGAGTGATCCTTCCTATTGTTACTCTGGGGACTATCCGACCCGAGGATAGCGGAGCTGCGCGAAATGCCACAGAGTTTCATCATTAAATTGTACAGCGAAACTCAAGTCTCCGGCCGTCTGGGCATGTCTGGGGGTATATCCCCTAGACATGCCCAGAACCCCTTATCGGGCGAGCGAAGGAAAACGCTCTCAATAACCCACCATGCCCTATCACCCCCACCCTCACATCATCATCTGTACATCATTCATCTCATCAATTGACTACAACGTTTTTATCGTATTATAATGTCACTTAAAAGACCTTTTGTGCCGAAAAGTGACGTAAAGCAATGATTTACTACTACTACTACTTACTTGACAGGATCGATTATCACTTGTAAGCCTATTTTATATTGATTGTAATGAATTATACCTTGATTTGTTTATTAGGAGACGGGAGAAATGATTCTCCTGGCCATTCAGCATTGTACCTAACATACACTCTGTTAGATCATCTGACAAAGTCCATAATGGCAATGGTAATTGTGGATAAGAGGGAGGTAGATTTGAAGTCACCAAATATGGAGAAGCTTGGTCTACAACGTGGACTTCAAGAACTAAAGGACGTTAAAATCCACATTAAGGAAATTGTGACTGATGCCCATGTTCAAATTGAGCACTGTGCACATGATCAGTGAGTCTTTTCACAAAGATTGTTTTTTAATAATTCCTTCCTTTTAAATTAATCCTTTTTTGGCAATAACAATATTTTATTGCGTGAATCAACCAGCTTTTACCAAATATAACTTTGTCATGAATTTTACAATAAATAACTAGGCTAATTTGAATTTTAAACATTTTTCCGGGACACAACATCCTGAAATGCACCATCAATGGGACATATGGCATGGGGCAAAAAATTTAGCAGAGAAAATAACTTCAGTAAGAATAAAATATGTTATTAACCCTTTTATGGCCAAATTGGCCGAATCCGCCCGCTTAGGGCTCGCGGCCATGATTAGATCGGCCGAAACCGCCCGCTAAACACTGCTAAACATCATCGCTGTTATTGAGCAATCGACGCGTCTTTTATATACAGATTAACTTCATGTTTAATATAAACATCCTGCTCCGTTAGTTTTTTCATAACATTGCACTTTTTCACCGACTTCTACCCTATTTTGACGTTATTCCATTGTGGAAATTATGTGAAAAAATATTTTATTCATAGAAATAAAACGTAGATCTATAGACTAATCATAATTTGTTTTTGTATTTTTGATATATGACATCACTTTTGTTAGATAGACTATATTGACTATATAGACTATATTGACAAACTTCACAAAGCCCTAGATTTTTTCTGATTATCGCCCATACACATGTGTCATGAATTTTTAACCTGACCTCAGCTCAGGCTTTGACTTCATTAGTGAAGTGGTATATAACTGCTCATTTACATAATTTATGGTATATGCATAATTTAAAAAACACATTTAATTTGTCTCCCCATGTTTGATCATCTATTTTTAGTTTTTTTTTAACATATATAAATGATATATAGCTAATTATACCCCAGAAACATAAATTTCTTCCAATTTTACCGATTACATAATGTGCCTCATTTGCATAATTTATGCATAATTTAAGCAAATTTTTTCCACCTTTGGTGAAGTTTCATGTCGATATCTTTAATCGAACTCTCAGAAAGTCAAAATCTCAGAAACCCCAAATTATTAAATTCCCTCCATTAATTAGGACCCGGGCACTGACCTGATTACCTTAACCCTTTAGGACCTGGGCACTGACCTGTTTACCTTAACCCTTTAGGACCCGGGCACTGACCTGATTACCTTAACCCTTTAGGACCTGGGCACTGACCTGATTACCTTAACCCTTTAGGACCCGGGCACTGACCTGATTACCTTTACCCTTTAGGCCCTGGGCACTGACCTGATTACCTTAACCCTTTACGACCCGGGCACTGACCTGATTACCTTAACCCTTTAGGACCTGGGCACTGACCTGATTACCTCAACCTTTTAGGACCTGGGCACTGACCTGATTACCTTAACCCTTTCATGGCCAAATTGGCCGAGTCCGCCCGCTGAGGGCTCGCGGCCATACCGGCCGAATCCGCCCGTGTCTGACTCCTGATTAGATCGGCCGAAACCGCCCGCTAAACACTGCTGAACGTCATCGCTGTTATTGAACAATCAACGCGTCTTTTACATACAGATTAACTTCATGTTTGATATAGTCATCCTGCTCCATTAGTTTTTTCATAATATTGCACTTTTTCACCGACTTCTACCCTATTTTGAAGTTATTCCTTTGTGGAAATTATGTGAAATGTTTTGTTGACTTCTTGTGTCAAACTGAGACTTAGTGCGATGACGGATGCTGATTGAAACAATTTTATAACGTCTTTTTGTAGAATATTTCAATAATGTAGGTCTAGACTAACGTTACAATTTATTTTTACATTTTGGATATTTTATATCACTTTTGTTATAAAAGGTAGACTAAATTGACAAAGCCCCTGAAATAATCAGATTTTGCGATTATCGCCCATATCCACATGTGACACGAATTTTCAACCTGACCTCAGCCTCAGGCTTTGACTTTGACTTTGAGTTAATACTCCAGCAGTCCTCCATTGTGGAGTATCAGGCTGGAGGGGGGGAAAGAGGCTGGCAGATCTAGTCGACCAGCTGACTCTTGAATGCTGCCACAGTTTTCGATTCTGTGGCAGCTGCCGGAAGAGAATTCCAATCAGGGATAGTTCGATGCCAAAAAGAATTTTGTCCCAGTGTGGTGTTAGCTCTGATGTGTTTATAAGCCTGATTGTGCCCACCACGTGTTCTTCTATCTGCTGGGATTAAACGGTCATTGATAGGAATTTCAACTAACTCATTTAAAATTTTGAACATACATAAAAGCCTAGAATTTTTTCGTCTTGTTTTCAAGTCAGTCCAGCCCAAGTTCTGAATGAGAGATGTCACACTGGCTGTTTGTCTATAATTTTGGGTGACAAATCTTGCTGCTGCTCTTTGAATTTTTTCTAATTTATCAATGTCTTTTTGTCTAAAGGGGTCCATTTGATTCATTTCATTTGATTAATTTTGCTATTAATTTTTTTCCTATGCCAAAACAAATTGTCAGAACACATAGCTACATAATTTTTCTTTATTATACAAAAAAGTAGAATTTAATAAATGCGCAGGTATTATTGTGGCGCCCACAAATTCAACTGTGGTTTGTGGAGATTCAACATGTCCGCCGTTCTTGCCGGGCAGTCACAGACACAGACTGACAGAGGCGATGCGTGTGCAATGTGCGCAATCGTTTGACAGTTGTCAGGTTGTTGTCGTTGGCCTAGTCGTTGTTTTCGTCTGCTTGTCTTGTGTTTTCTCTTGTGTTTGTTTGGCCTATCTGAAATGGATTCGGCATCCGATTCATCAGAAATTGAAGGCTTTATATTATTGAAGGGAGAGTAACTCGGCGAGCGATGCTGTTCGGAAGGGTCAGCAAAACTGACACTGTCACTTGATAGGCCCAGTGTCACTCATATACATAATGTCAGTCAATTATACCCTCAGAAACCAAAATTTATCAAAATTTCTCCCAATACTACAGATTTCATAACGTGCCTCATTTGCATAATTTATGCGATATCCATAATTTATTCATTATTTTCCCGCCCTATCTTTGGTGATTACCTGTGTGTAGTTTGATTTCAATATCTCCATCCATACCATAGCCCTAAAGCCCTAATACCGAAAAAGTTGAAAGATTAACATATTAATTAGATATCATTGTACTGGTATATAACTGCTCATTTGCATAATTTATGGAATATGCATAATTTAAAAAGCACATTTAATTTGTCTCTCCATGTTTGAGCATCTACTTTCAGTTTTATGTTTACATATATACATGATATATAGCTAATTATACCCCCAGAAACATAAAAAAAAATTCAATATTACCGATTACATAATTTGCCTCATTTGCATAATTTATGCTATATGCATAATTTATGCAAATTTATGCAATTTTCTCTGCCTATCTTTGGTGATTATCTGTGTTAAGTTTCATGTCGATATCTTTGCCCATACTCTCAGAAAGTCAAATAATGTTCAGAAACCCCAAAATTATTCAATTTCCTCCATTAATTAGGACCTGGGCACTGACCTTATTACCTTAATTATCGACCTGATTATGCAGCTAGTGTTAAACATTGTGACCAGAAAGGGTTAATGTGTTTTTGTATAGGTTGCATATATTGTTTTTGGTTGCTTAGCCAAAAACTGTATTGTTATGTTCAATGTTCAAAGTTGTCATTGTTAACAATGCCATAGTACTTGTAATGTCATATCCCGTGACTTAAAATGTATGTATATTTATATTCTTATTTTGTTTCATAGGCTGCTCAAGGAAAAGGAAACAGTGACCTGTTGCCATAGGTCAAAGACATTGTAAACCACTTCTGGTATTGTTACCAGCATTGTGATTGGTCTAAGATTCAGTTCATGGTAAGTAAAGGGGGGGAAGGGTGTCACCTCCGCGTGGTCCCCCCTGGGCAACTTCTTAGAAGGCCAAGCACACCCAAACCTTTCATCAAACCAGGTTTTTCTATTTTTTTGACGTGAAGTTTTTTGTGTTTGCTTTCCGGTGGTACTGAGGTTGTTATGTTTATTTTCCAATAGTTTTTAGTTCAAATTCTTTAAATATTCTCTATATATTCATATTTATATATTTTATATATTTTTTCATTGTACTTGTGGTGCCTTACAGTGCTCTCACGGATTATGATCGCTCTGTCGTGCTAGTTCTCGATGACAGACCCGATCCCCAGCTGTGGGGGCATTGTAGGTCTACTCATAACTCCTCTATGATCTGGTTTTTGTGTTTGCAGTGTTTTTTCTTTGGCATCCTGGCGATGGACAGGATGTCCGAAAGAAACCATTGCCATATAATTATTTTTTCACTTTATTGTTTTAAAGGTTTCTCTGTGGCATCCTGGCGGATAATGCAGCATTTCATAGAGAAGCCATTGCCGTACAATTAGCCTGTGGTGACTTACAGTGTCCTCACGGTTTGTGATCGCTCTGTGATGTCCTCCAATATCACAGACCTTATTACCAACTGTGGGGACACTGTAAGTCTTTAATTTTTGTAAATTTTTTGTGGTTTCATGATTTCTCTGGCCATACTGGCCGAAAAGTGAAGTAAAGAAGACATTTACTTACTTACTTAATGGTTTCTCTGTTCATTGTTTATGTCATTCATATTTATGTCTAAATGGGTTTATTTTTTTTATTATAGTATATAGTATTATAGTATATATTATATATTTGTTTTGACAATGACACTGTTTTGACTTAGACTTGTAGTTTTTACACAATCACTCCAATTTCATGGAGATATAGTGACTTGAAAAGTCGTTCATTTTAAATTCACTTCATATTTTACATTATTTATACTGCTATTTTTATACCCATTAAACTGTGTTGTAGTGCAGCACTGCAACATGTCATCAGACTCGTTACATATAGGTGCCAGGAGCATCGTCATCTTATCATTTCAAACACTTTAAATTGAATATTTTAGTACGAACATGCTTTTATTAGCTTTGTCTTTCCTTTACTACTTTAACTATACAATATGGGATATTGTAATACCTGGAATTTTCACTTAAATGGCCATACTGGCCGAAAAGTGAAGTAAAGCAAATATTTTACTTACTTGGTAGGCCTAGCGCATGTGACCATGGAGAGTTGGAAGAGCAAAGCAAACCATGGTTGGAGTCAGGAAGTAAGTCACACATGAGACTAAGAGAGATCATCTTTGACAAAAGATTAACGAAAAATATAGACTGTTACTTGAATTTCAGGTGTGTGTTAATATCACATTAATTTTTAGCTATATTTTTTAAATGTAAAATAAGTTTCTTTTTATTTTATGTTCTATGCAAGCAAATATTATTTGAAAGTGATTTATCAACTTTAACATACTGATGTTTATTATTTGTGGTAAATGACAAAATTTTACGATTACAATCAGTTAGATCTAAAGGGTGATTCTTATTAAAAGAAGTGCTTGGTGTAGATAGTAAACAATGTTTGCTATTTGAATACCATCATGATTTATATACCTTGTGGGGGGGAAGGGTGTCACCTCCGCGTGGTCCCCCCTGGGCAACTTCTTAGAAGGCCAAGCACACCCAAACGTTTTTTGCCTTTCATCGAACCAGGTTTTTCTATTTTTTTGACGTGAAGTTTTTTGTGTTTCAGGGTTTTTCAGGGTTTTTCACTGAGGGTTTTTCACTGAGGTTGTTATGTTTGTTTTTGAATGGTTCTCAGTTGAAATTCTTTATATATTATTCTTTACATATTCATATTTATATATTTTATATATTTTTTCATTGTACTTGTGGTGCCTTACAGTGCTCTCACGGATTATGATCGCTCTGTCGTGCTAACTTTTGATGACAGACCCGATCCCCAGCTGTGGGGGCATTGTAGGTCTACTCATAATTCCTCTACGATTTGTTTTTTTTGTGTTTGCAGTGGTTTCTCTTTGGCATCCTGGTGTTGGACGGGATGTCCGAAAGAAACCATTGCCATATGATTATTTTTTCACTTCATTGTTTTAATGGTTTCTCTGTGGCATCCTGGCGGATAATGCAGCATGTCATAGAGAAGCCATTGCCGTACAATTAGCCTGTGGGGACTGACGGTGTCCTCACGGTTTGTGATCGCTCTGTGATGTTCTTCAATATCACAGACCTTATTACAAACTGTGGGGGCACTGTAAGTCTTTAATTTCTGGGAATTTTTTGTGGTTTAATGATTTCTCTGGCCATACTGGCCGAAAAGTGAAGTAAAGAAGACATTTTACTTACCCACTTAATGGTTTCTCTGTTCATTGTTTATGTCATTCATATTTATGTCTAAATGGGTTTACCTTTTTTGATTATAGTATATAGTATTATAGTATATATTATATATTTGTTTTGACTTTGACAATGACACTGTATGTTTTAATTATTAGACTTGTAGTTTTTACACAATCACTCCAATTTCATGGAGATATAGTGACTTGAAAAGTCGTTCATTTTATAATCACTTCATATCTTACATTATTTATACTGATATTTTTATACCCATTAAACTGTGTTGTAGTGCAGGCGCTACAACATGTCATCAGACTCGTTACATATTGGTGCCAGGAGCATCGTCATCTTATCATATCAAACACTTTAAACTGAATATTTTATTAGGAACATGCTTTTATTAGCTTTGTCTTTCCTTTACTACTTTAACTATACAATATGGGATATTGTAATACCTGGAATTTTCACTTAAATGGCCATACTGGCCGAAAAGTGAAGTAATGCAAATATTTTACTTACTTACTATATACCTTGTATACCTACATTTTCTTTTTTTTACTTCAGACACACTGGTGAACTGGAGTCATTTCACAACCACATGTTGATGTATGTGCCAAAAAGAATAGCTTTCACGTGAGTGCAATTATTACTAGTAGGTTAAAAAAGACTCAAGTACACATGTATGGTCGATCAATATCTCAATATAATATTGTTTTATTGAGTTGTGTCACAAAAGTTTAAAATAGACCTCAAACAAACTTATTATTTCTCAAGGTTTAATGTATGTTCAAATTTCAAAGCTGGGAATATTTAGTTTAAAATGATGACTAGCCAATTCCTTTTTAAACAAATATTTGACTCACATGTGATCTATTACATGTATGAAATCGATTATTATTACTTTAAAATCATTCTATTACCATCACACATTACTGTCATCCCTAATTACCACTGTGTCGAATTTGTGGGGTTATTTTTCAGTTTACACTAGTTGTAATATTTTTTTTTAAATTTAAACACTATATCTCTTAAATGAAGTTAAAGCTGCATAACTGTTTTGTTTATTTCATTCAAACGATTAATCCATGGTGAATGGCGTTTTATTTTTTTATTTTACTGCTCCGGTTACTGAGTTATTAAGGATTTAAGTTTGTTGGGTTTTAATATTGTTGCCCCACCAAAACAAACCTGCTCACAGCGGAGTAAGACATACTGTCTATATAGTCAGGACATTAAAAGTACCAAGTGGCAGATAACAGTCATCATAGAAAAAAGAGAGGAAGATTTTTAAAATTATTGTTATTTTTTAAGTGATGATAGATACATTTCACAGTACAACGTGTATTGTCTCATATCAGTTAGACATATCTAGAAGTTATTACTTTGTGTGATATGGATGATATCTGCATGTAATGTCATGTTTAATATCGGTACCGGTATAGAGAATGTCACTCACTTGAAAAAATAGAATTATATTTCAGTATGATGCTTTTAAGTGTGGGCCAGCATCAGAGCCTTTGGCCCGCCATTAAGACGCTCTCCCCAGACCGTGAGAAATTGTGCTCGGAATAAACATCAAATTCAGCTCTTTTGATTTTCGTGATTTTCTTGAAAAACATTTGCATTTTTTTATTAGGTATCTCATGGACATTTCAAAATATAGTCAAAATGCTACATACTAGACAATATCAGACTTTATTTTATTTTATCGTAAAACATCACATGCAGTGATACCACATCGCGCTATGCGGTAAAATAAAATAATATTCAATAACATCAGACTTTATTGTAATCGATTTGACCCAGTATCCGACATCTAACCCAGTATCTCAGCTAACACGAGGCATTGATCCAATGGCAGAATAATGCTGCCCATCGTCTGCGATATTGGCCCAACATTATGCCGATTCAGTTCAACGTATGTTTTTGCTATTAAGGGGGTGGTTTCGTGCTGGCCAATGTAACATTATATCGGCCCATAACCTTACTGCTATTACATGAATATTGTACACACACCGAATCACTACTTAATAATACTTGATGGTGTACCGCATGGTGAACTAATTCCGCTACATTTAATTACCCAGTTTTAGTGCATTTAAAAGGCCTTTAAAGCAATAGCAATGATTGTTTTGTACGTTTTAGTTATTTTAATCGAAATAAACAAAACAGATTTGCAACTTTAACAAATGTTTTTTAATTGTTTTGCGACAAAGCACGGAATCAGCTTGCAGCTATAGATTACCAGAAACATTTACACCGCCAGAACAAGCTGGATAAAGAAGGAAACCCACAATAAGTTGTTTTTAGCCCGCTTTTTAATTTAAAAAGGTGGGCTATTGCAATTGAAGTGTAATGGTGTCGGCAGTATTGACATTTGCTTGTGGGCACGATAACTTGAAAAGATTTTCCATGTATTCTGCTCAAATTTGTTATGTATGGTATTGATGACCATTTCTCGGACAAGTTCAATAATGGCTGGAAAAAAAATGAAATAGGTGATTTATTGCGACTTTTCGCATTTTACTTCAATAATTTTACCTTGTGAGCGCAATAACTTCAAAAAAATTTCATGTATCCTGCTTAAATGTGTTATGCAAGTTACTAATAACTTGTTCTCAGCTAAGTTCAATAATGGCTTTAAAAAATTAAAAAGGGCCAATTTATTGTAATTTTGCCAATTTTACATCAATAATTTGACATCGTGGGCGCAATAACTTTAAAAGTTTTTCATGTATCCTGCTCTAATTTTTCAAGCATGTTACTAATGACCCATTCTCAGACAAGTTCGATAATGGCTGAAAAAATTAAATCGGCCGATCAATTTCGATTTGTCACATTTTACGACAATAATTTAACCTCGGACTTGATAACAAAAGTTTTCTATGTATTCCTTCCTTTGTATCGCATGTTTGTATTGCATGTTGATAACCAGTTCTCAGACTCTTTCAATAATTGCAGCGGGCTATTGTCGAGTGCGCTCTTGTAATACTTCAGGCCTACTTGAAAATAAGGAAACGCGGAAAAGACGCCAGCCGCTAAACGTACAATTTTTTTATAGTATACCCTGATGGTCTAGCTATCTGGCACAGTGTTCAGATATCAGGTATAATAAAGTTAATTAGGGTCGATGGTCGGTCATTTGAGTGGGCAAATATCATATTCCTCAAAAGGCACACCTACTGTACACTCCCTTGGGGATGTGTGTGTGCAAAATGAAGGAATTCAACCCTGTTGGTTCCCGAGATGTGGTTTCCGAGACAGCTAGACTATTACTGACTGTGAAAGTAGAATGTGACACTTTAAGAAAGCATGCACCCTGTACAATTTCTATCATACGGGCAGGGTGGGGGATTATGATCGCCGGCTATTAGTGTAGGGGCATATGTAGCTAAACAGAAGTCCGTTGGATTTGAATGTTAATTTATCATGTGATATACCAAAATGTTCAGTAGAAAAATCTGAATCAGAAAAACTAGGGTGTCAATTTTTTTTTCAGTTCTAGTAACACTTGAAGTCCCATAGAAAAAAAAGAGAAAAAACATAATTTTTATATCAGTTTAACCAAATTATATTTCTGCACATCAGAAAGTCATGTAACATGTAATCATGGTAATATGGAACATTAAAAATGATATTACACACAATGCTCTGAAGACTCAGAAAAAAATCAGATATAGTGACACTTTAAGCTCAATAATAAATAAATAAACACATGATTTTCACACTACTGCAACACCCTTATAGTATGTTTTTTTAAATGAGATACAAAACAAAATGTTAGGACGATCAGGTGGCAATTATTCATGTTAATTTTTTCAGTTTTAGTGACACTTTATGTCCAATAAAAAAAAAAGAAAAAACATCATTTTTACACCAACGTAACAGACATAATTATAATTCCATGCACATCATATGATATAGAACATTAAAGATAATGTTTCACACGCTGTTCAGAAGAGCACGTAGAATAAAACAATGATCTTTTTAGATATAGTGACACTTTAGGCGCAATAAGTAAAAAATAATAAAATAAATGATTTTCACACGAAATATCATTAGATTTAGTGATTTAGATCAAAAATTAAAAAAATAAAAACACATGATTTCCACACCATCCCTTACACCCCAAATACTATCTATTTCAAGTGATATATAAAACACTTTGTTTAAATGATTGGGTGGCGATTATTTTTTTTAGTTTTAGTGACACTTTAAGTTCAATGATTGACAAATTAAAATACTGTAATTTTTTACAGCAACGTACATGTAGCGACATTATTAGTTCTACTTTGTTCACAAAGTAGAACTATGATCTTATGATATAAGATACTATACAAAGGAATACAACTGAAAGTGTTCGGAAGAGCGTACACATAATCATGAAAAATAACATGTCTGTTATTATTCACTTTTATTGAGACTTCACGATCAATAAATATAAAATTAAAAGACAATCATTTCTACATCAAAGTAACACAATAATTACATTTCTTAACACAAAAAATGTGATGGTTGCTATTTTACCGTAGTTTCTGTAATCAATGTACATGTATCAGAAATATGAAACAAAATGTTCAGAAGTCCACAATATAATGAAAAAATAGGTGTATTTTTTTCCAGTTTCAGTGACACTTTCCGCTCAAAAAGTATTAAATTAAAATACAATTATTTATATATAAAGGCTACAAAAAATTCACGAAAACGTCACACATAATCATAAAAATGTGTGCTGGTTTTCATTTTGAGTGACACTTCAAAGTCAATAAATAAATTAATTAAAACACTAGCGATTTGATTTAATGCACATCATGTAGCAACGCGGTATATCACATCATTTAAGATATGAACAATTATTAAGTTTATGGAATGAAAAATGCAACAACTGACCTGGTGACCAGTATTTACTGTAGTAATTAACAAATTGAAGTTATTAGGTTACATTTTGCCTATGGTAACTTTCACCAGATATACAATGTATTATCACACACATGTGGCGAATAGTGACTAATATAATGCACACTACTTAGTCTAAGAACATTATAGTGGATAAGCTAATAAACAACTACGCTGTCGTTTCCGTTGAGTCAATATCGAAGATTGTATCAAATTAATAAGGAAAGTTATCACAATTGTCTGTGTCAACATCACACTTTTACCCATCTCAGTGGACGACAAACCTTGTCCCCGCACGAACATGTGCAGCCGTACACCTGCTTACATCGCATCAACACATCTGAGTGGACGATAAACCTTGTCCCTGCACGAACATGTGCAGCCGTACACCTGCTTACATCGCATCAACACATCTGAGTGGACGATAAACCTTGTCCCCGCACGAACATGTGCAGCCGTACACCTGCTTACATCGCATCAACACATCACAGTGAACGATAAACCTTGTCCCTGCACGAACATGTGCAGCCGTACACCTGCTTACATCGCATCAACACATCTCAGTGGATGATAAACCTTGTCCCTGCACGAACATGTGCAGCCGTACACCTGCTTACATCGCATCAACACATCTGAGTGGACGATAAACCTTGTCCCCGCACGAACATGTGCAGCCGTACACCTGCTTACATCGCATCAACACATCTCAGTGGATGATAAACCTTGTCCCCGCACGAACATGTGCAGCCGTACACCTGCTTACATCGCATCAACACATCTCAGTGGATGATAAACCTTGTCCCTGCACGAACATGTGCAGCCGTACACCTGCTTACATCGCATCAACACATCTGAGTGGACGATAAACCTTGTCCCTGCACGAACATGTGCAGCCGTACACCTGCTTACATCGCATCAACACATCTGAGTGGACGATAAACCTTGTCCCTGCGCGAACATGTGCAGCCGTACACCTGCTTACATCGCATCAACACATCTGAGTGGATGATAAACCTTGTCCCTGCACGAACATGTGCAGCCGTACACCTGCTTACATCGCATCAACACATCTCAGTGGATGATAAACCTTGTCACCGCACGAACATGTGCAGCCGTACACCTGCTTACATCGCATCAACACATCTGAGTGGACGATAAACCTTGTCCCTGCACGAACATGTGCAGCCGTACACCTGCTTACATCGCATCAACACATCTCAGTGGACGATAAGCCTGTCCCTGCACGAACATGTGCAGCCGTACACCTGCTTACATCGCATCAACACATCTCAGTGGACGATAAACCTTGTCCCCGCACGAACATGTGCAGCCGTACACCTGCTTACATCGCATCAACACATCTCAGTGGACGATAAACCTTGTTCCCGCACGAACATGTGCAGCCGTACACCTGCTTACATCGCATCAACACATCTGAGTGGACGATAAACCTTGTCCCCCGCACGAACATGTGCAGCCGTACACCTGCTTACATCGCATCAACACATCTCAGTGGACGATAAACCTTGTCCCCGCACGAACATGTGCAGCCGTACACCTGCTTACATCGCATCAACACATCTGAGTGGACGATAAACCTTGTCCCTGCAAGAACATGTGCAGCCGTACACCTGCTTACATCGCATCAACACATCTCAGTGGACGATAAACCTTGTCCCCGCACGAACATGTGCAGCCGTACACCTGCTTACATCGCATCAACACATCTGAGTGGACGATAAACCTTGTTCCCGCACGAACATGTGCAGCCGTACACCTGCTTACATCGCATCAACACATCTCAGTGGACGATAAACCTTGTCCCTGCACGAACATGTGCAGCCGTACACCTGCTTACATCGCATCAACACATCTGAGTGGACGATAAACCTTGTCCCCTGCACGAACATGTGCAGCCGTACACCTGCTTACATCGCATCAACACATCTCAGTGGACGATAAACCTTGTTCCCGCACGAACATGTGCAGCCGTACACCTGCTTACATCGCATCAACACATCTGAGTGGACGATAAACCTTGTCCCCGCACGAACATGTGCAGCCGTACACCTGCTTACATCGCATCAACACATCTCAGTGGACGATAAACCTTGTCCCTGCACGAACATGTGCAGCCGTACACCTGCTTACATCGCATCAACACATCTCAGTGGACGATAAACCTTGTCCCCGCACGAACATGTGCCACCCGCACACCTGCTTACATCGCATCAACACATCTGAGTGGATGATAAACCTTGTCCCCTGCACGAACATGTGCAGCCGTACACCTGCTTACATCGCATCAACACATCTCAGTGGATGATAAACCTTGTCCCTGCACGAACATGTGCAGCCGTACACCTGCTTACATCGCATCAACACATCTGAGTGGATGATAAACCTTGTCCCCTGCACGAACATGTGCAGCCGTACACCTGCTTACATCGCATCAACACATCTCAGTGGACGATAAACCTTGTCCCCTGCACGAACATGTGCAGCCGTACACCTGCTTACATCGCATCAACACATCTCAGTGGACGATAAACCTTGTCCCTGCACGAACATGTGCAGCCGTACACCTGCTTACATCGCATCAACACATCTCAGTGGACGATAAACCTTGTCCCCGCACGAACATGTGCCACCCGCACACCTGCTTACATCGCATCAACACATCTGAGTGGATGATAAACCTTGTCCCCTGCACGAACATGTGCAGCCGTACACCTGCTTACATCGCATCAACACATCTCAGTGGATGATAAACCTTGTCCCTGCACGAACATGTGCAGCCGTACACCTGCTTACATCGCATCAACACATCTGAGTGGATGATAAACCTTGTCCCCTGCACGAACATGTGCCACCCGTGCACCTGCTTACATCGCATCAACACTTATACTCTATTATTGCTTTTGGAGACAGTGGAAGATGTGCGAAATATGCCTTTCGTGACAGCATCGACACGTGTGCTTTCAACATATGCTATTAGAGCGATTCTGGTTGGAGGCAGCTTTTCAGGGGAAGATTTGTTTTTTCTTGGATTATTTGCAAACGTAGCCTTTGCAGCCTTTTGTATTAATTTCCAACAAGTCATTGCACCTTTACTATATTCTTGGCAATTATTTGAATATTATCCTGTAAATCACGGAAACCAATTAGGCGTCCACCATGACAGGATTAGGTATATTGGCTCAAGATAAACATCTCCCCTCTTGTTTCTTACGCCTAATCGTAGGAAGACTTTACGTCTCAACAATGGATATTTTTGCATGGCAATAATTAAACAATGTCATGATGGTGATTTTACCAGCAATTTGAAAAAAAAACCATGTAAGGCATGGGAGATTAGGAGTGTATCTGCTTCCTCTTGATTACTACATAACAGACTCGCATCTATGCCGTTAGATTTAGCACCTTCCATGATAGAAAAACAAATGTTTTGGTTTAATTGTGTGAAAACATTTATGTGCAGGAAGTAATATCAACTTTTCTATTCTGCCGGAAATGTTTTCTAATACACTTTCAAATTAGTTGCATATTTCATGTCATAACTACAGCATGACTAGTTCCTCTTCTTTGCCAAGACTGCCATTGTTTCTATAAGATGACCTGTTAACTCATGTACACTACTACTGTAATTCCATCTATCCATCTAATATGATGGCATGATGTATATGGTCATTAATCATCAGAGTTATCTTAGCTAAATACTGTCAAGAATTAAGATTGTCTTCAGATACCACCTTTAATTTCTCTTTAATATGGTATGTTACAACATACATGACTGTTGGATGTGAATAAAGTAAAATTAATGGCGTTGGTTGCTGTAAAAATGATTGGATTTTAATCTGTAACTTATTGAATTCAAAGTGTCACTAGAACAGAAATGAATACTTGCCAATTGATTAACTATTGATTTTATATTTCACTTGAAAAATGGATGATAATAATAAGGGTGTTACGGTGGTGTGAAAATCATGTGTTTGATTATTTTTTATTTATTGAGCCTCAAGTGTCACTCGATCTATAAAGAAAATATTTTTTACTATGCGTGCTCTTCTAAACAGTTTGTGTAACATTATTTAAAATGTTCTTTATTGTATTTTATATATCACTTGATGATGGTATTATTTTGAATGTTTTATATAATGTTTTATATTTATTTTTATTTTATAAAATAGATGGTATCAAGGGTGTTAGGGTTGTATGAAAATCATGTGTTTTTATTTTTGTTTAATTATTGATTTTAAAGTGTCACTAAACCTAAAAATGTTTTTTTTTACTAATTATGTGTGGTCTTCTGAACGCTGTGTGTGATATTCTCTTAAATGTTCTACATTACATGACAACCTGGTGTGCATCTTACGTTGGTATATTTTACCATGGGACTTAAAGTGTCACTGGAACTGATTTTTTTTACATGAATAATCGCCACCCATCCTTACAAACAATTTGTTTTGTATTTCGCTTGAAAAAATATGCAGTATTAAGGGTGTTATGGTCGTGTGAAAATCATTTCTTTATTTTTCACTTATTGAGTCTACAGTGTCACTTCAGCTAAAACTAACATTTTTTTATATCTGCGTCCTCTTCTGAACTACGTGGTAATATATCTATAATTTGGATTTCTACATTGATATCTGATGTGCATCAAATATAATTTTGGCTGTTACGTTAGTATAAAAATGCTGTGTTTCACCGCTTTTTCCATGGGACTGAAAGTGTCACTGAAACTGAAAAGAAAAATTGCCACCCTATTTTTTCTGATTCTACGCAATCTTCTGAAAATGTTGATGTATAGTGTCATAAATGAACAAGGAAATCCCACGGCATTACACACGCCCCTACACTATATCATAATGTAAACCAATATCTTATCATCCTTAATATTATGTTTTTTCCTTTCAGACAAAAACGTATATATCACAAATCATCCAAAACATGGAGCGTGGTGAATGTCGAAGTTGACAAAAATATGTTTATATCAAAGAATTACAAGAGCAAATCATAACTGCCTGTCTACAAGATAAGCAGCCTATGAACAGATCAAGACCACTGAATGATTACGACCCAAGAAGAATAAAGTCAACTGCTGCTGTTTCGTCTCCAACCCCGACTAGACTTTATTATATTAGATCATATATGTACGTCAAATGGTATTTCAGTGATGTAATGTTCAAGTGAGTCGAGCAGGGTTATATCCTGTGTAATGAGCCTGTGGATCCGGGTATGTACGACGTATTTTCCCGGCACAGCAACTTAGAATTATGCGCCTCCTCCTGCACCCAGACGACCATGCCGCCACAACACAAACTGCCAATAGTTGCCATGTCTCATGTTGTGGTTACTGCTCTCTTCTAAGTCTGCGAATAGATCAGCCCTGTAATTGTTGGCCAACTGTAGCTCCATTGGATCCTGTACGAAAAGGTTCATTTCCTGCAAAAAAAATATAGTGTTAAATGAGGTATAAGACAGAGCTGAGTTGGTGCTCATGGAAAAAAAATTAAATGTCAAATAATGAATTCATGGTGATTTATTTATTGGCAATGTTGTTTCAAAAGGTGTAATGATCTTCTGTATCCGCCACTGATTTAGAATGGTAAATTGATGCTGTATTGTAATAGATGTGACCAGTGAATAAGGGCACCTGAAGTTCAGGTCCTGAACTCATGTAATTTTATTTATAACGATTATACAGTAGAACCTGGCTAAACGGACCACCCAAGGGACTTAGCAAAAGTGGTCCCATTAGTGAGGTGGTCCCCTAAGTGAAATTGTACATTATACCTTATAATAATTATATGAAAATTTCCATGCTCTAAGTACAGTATATGTGTACTATTAACTACGTGTATAAGAGATAAAACAAACATATACAATAATAAATATCTTTATTCAATTTGCACTAAAAATTATTAATAAAATAAAAACATTTTTTTTACATTCATTGAAGTTTGCCGGAGTTTGTATGCTGCCTCTTACAGCAGCAACACGCAAACTATCTTGAGCAGTCATCAACTTTTCAACGGTATCAGATAGCCTTTTTATCAGAACAGAACTCTGGAATAGAATCTATCCATTCTGGGGCATCTAAAATGTTTTAGTCGTAGAAGACAGATCTTGTTGTTCATCATAGTCTTCATCTAATCTGCTAATTGTCGCTGACTGTGAGTGCGACTTGCATATATATATATATATATGAGATTTTTTTTTTCTTTGAGCGTAAGCTTATTACGTCTAGCTTTTGCAATATTGATGCACAACGTTGAATGACTTACTGAATTCAGATCCCCTTTTTATATCTCGTAAGCTGTTGTTCTGTTTATTCTGTTAGACATCTTACAGAAAAGAGCATTAAAACGCTAAACAAGCTATTAAATGTCACTGGGAGCAGTTCAATACTGTATTATGACATGTGATGTTGACCCAATGTTGGTTTATTGTTGGCCAGCCGTCTGATATGCCGGCCCAGCATTAAACCAACACTGGTTCAATGTCTCGTTTCTGCTGGGTTATCCCTTTAATTGATCAGAGCAGACCCTGCGAACGCTATGGCCTTGTTTATGTTGCGCATTACATGATAAATCACACGCGTAATTGCCGTCTCTAAGTTACGAATATGAATCAGTTTATTTCTTAGGCCATGCACAGATCAGTAATACCATTGATATAAAATGATTATTACAACCCTGAGACTTAATAACTAGTAGATGTGAGTCTATGAGTGCACCACAAAAATATAACGTTGATATGTTGACCTCTGGGGGTCAAATTCCCAGCCGAAGAGACTATAGTGTTGCTAATTCTGATTAATCCAGATAATCATATCATAGTTTATTTAGTAGCTAATTTTGATTCAATTTTCTAAAATAGTTACAAGAAGATCGGTATACAATAAATTATCTTGCAAAGATACTCAATACAAAGATTATCGTTATAAGCCTTACTTTATTAAAAGCTACCAATAGATTAAAATTAACAAGCAAGCGTGAAGGCGCGACGTCCACCATATAGGGCCCATGGCAATTTCACTGCCCCACCAAGAGTGTCAAATAAACATCACTGTGCAGGGCGTTCAGCTCACAAGGACCATAGAGGTTGCAAGGTCTTATCCAGATAATCATTGTTTGTCTTTTGTGGGCATCCAAGCGTGGAGGCGCGACTTTCACCGTAGGTGTGAATGCTCTGTCAGTGATTCAAGAGGCTCGAAAAATTGCCCCTTGGTGTCACAGGTGGTCCGCTTAGCGAGGTTCGAGACTGGTTTTGTGCAAAAAAAGTGGTCCGAGTCCCGAATAGCGGGGGTGGTCCGCTAAGGGTTAATCCTTAAGCATTACGTCAATGGGAAAAACTCAGACAAAAGTGGTCGGAGACGCGAGGCAGTCCGCTTATTGAGGTGGATCGGAAGCGAGGTCATACTGTACATGTGCTTCATGTACAATTTTAATAGCAGTATTTCGCCGGCACCTTAGTATTTTTATTCGTTTGGCCGTTTAGTGAAATAAATGTCATGAATAATGTGATCATAGTTTAGGGAATGGGATTATGTACTTCTAACTATTGTTTTAGCGCTGAATTATTTATGATTAAATATTTTGACAAAAATCAGACATTTATGTTACAGTATTTCATAAATTATACCCACCGGCCTCATGCTGATGCAATTTTGGGGCAAACAATTACAACACAACTTCTCCTCATCCGTTGGCATATCTGTGCAGTTATTACACTTGCACCAGTATGGCGAGTTTGTAGAATGTGTGGTTGGTTGCCCTGCAGGAGCTTCCAGAAGGTCGAATAAGAAGCCTGGCTGCCTGTTGACAACCTGCATCATCATTTCTTTCAAAGTTTTCATATCCATTCCTTCGACTCTACTCTACAATCAGTAACACACAAAAACTGTCATTTTGTGTGAAACAGGAAACATATTTTCTTCACCCTTAAAACGCAGATTTTTTTGTAAAATCCATGGAGACCAAAGTGTTTTTTCAGGGAAATTACCATAAATGTCTTAGTTAGCTCTTTCTGATTCATTTGAATACCTATGTTATGGGTCTATGGTCATTATAATATTTTTACTCTTAAAGCGCGTCAGATTCTGATGACTAAAGTCGGTCCCGGCGCTGTAAGGGGTTTAAGTTCCATTAATTGATGCTAAGAAAAATAATTTTATCAGCCTATGTAATCAGGGACTGGCTCAGACTAAAATCATTAAAAAATCGGTGACTTTATTTTGGCTTATTAATTTGACCATATGATGTAAACATGTCCATAGACTAGAACGGCAAAAGATTCTTAATTTTTAGGCTGCCCATTTACCAGTTAGGCTAGTTATAAAGACGAAATTCCCGTATTTTAAATTTCTATTTTTGACATACATATAGGTGCCAGGAGCATCGTCATCTTATCATATCAAACACTTTAAACTGAATATTTTAGTAAGATCATGCTTTTATTGGCTTTGTCTTTCCTTTACTACTTTAACTATACAATATGGGATATTGTAATACCTGGAATTTTCACTTAAATGGCCATACTGGCCGAAAAGTGAAGTAAAGCAAATATTTTACTTACTTACTATTTTTGACATTGCTGTCCAAAATTGATAAACAGAGAATTTTCGATAATAATTTGAACAATTTGAATTATAAATTTATCCCATTATGGCACAAAAGAATAAATAATTGTCCACTCTAAAAATTCAGTCTAAAGTGTAAATGTGGACATTGCAGAAGAATGTCATCATATTATGATATCAAAATTTTTAATCTTGATATTTTAGTGCGAACATGTTGTTATTAGTTTTGTCTTTTACTATGCAATATGAGATGTTGTAATACTATGAATTTTCACTTAAATAGCCATACTGGCCGAAAAGACATTTTACTTACTCACTGTTCAATTTGTATCTGTTATATTTTTTTCTGCTGAGCAGGCGAAAGCGATACACTGCATATGTGCACATGTGAAGCTGTTTCGGGGCAATCTCGGTGGAGACATCGGGCACCACTGCCATCCTGTGTTGTAAACAAAATAAGAGATGGTCCCATCTGGAGAGTACCATGGCTATGCTGAAGCACAAGGAAATCACCTAGGTAAGTAGTAAGCTTGATTTTCAACCTCACTTTTCGGCCAGTATCACCATTTAAGTGACAATTCATAGTAGATTAATATCCTATTTTGCATAGGAAAAGTGATAAAGTAAGAAGACCAAATCAATAATAGCACTAAAACATTCATTTAAAAAATTTGATTGTGTATTGGAAAGCCATTTATACAACGAAGACACCATGGATATAGTCTGGAAATATGCCTTTTACAAAATCCAAATGAGGTCCTGAATGTTAGCACGCCGGGTGGGACATCGGCCCATAATTACCACCAAAAAATGTGCTATTGACCCGAGGCTGTGTTTTTCCATTTGAGGTCCAATTATTTAAAATACAGGTATATAATTCTGGCAGCTCATCATTCGATATTATGTGTTTTTTTTTAAATTTTAATGCCCAAAAAACACTATAATTGAGATGTAGTTGAAGTGTAATTGACTCGATTACGACTATGACATTTTCAATTACAAATACAATTACACTGCCACATATTTTTTTCAATTACAAATACAATTACAATCACAATAAATTACGATTTTTCAATTACAAATACAATTACACTGTAATTGTAATTAATTACTCAATTATAATTGACCCCAACCCTGATTAAGGCACACAAGACATGCCCAGTATCCTTATTTCTGCTGTTGCAGGAGGAGATTTGTTGATATCACTTGATTTCCTCAATGCTGGGTGTTCCTCTCTGTTGTGGTAGTTGTAACAACATTCATATCCCTTAAAGGGCTGAATTCTTTTTGTAAAATCCATGGAGACCAAAGGGGTTTTTTCATTTTGAAATCATCATAAATGGCTTAGTCAGCTCTTCACGATTTATTTAAATACCTATGTTATTTGGTCTACGGCGATTAGAAATATTTTTTCTCCTCCAGTGCGGGGATCGACTTTAGACGTCAGAATCTGACGTCTACAGACGTCAGATTCTGACGACTAAAGTTGATCCCCGCACTGTAAGAGTTAATATCCCTTGCCTTGTTCACCAGTCTCAACAGGTTCTTCACTGTAGGTGATACAACCATATGCACCATCGGACAAATTGACAATATAAGCCTTTGCTTGTAAGTCTAATGTCGCAAGAAGAACAGCACATTTTTAAGTCTCCACCCACTATGTGGTGGTGGAGACTTATTGTTTTTGCTGAGTCCGCCCGCCGCCGCCACTTGTTTCTGCTCTCACTCAAAAACCCCTACTCAGATTATTTCCAAATATTTACAGTATGCATACTGGCCCTGGGGAATTTGCCTGGTAAATTTTTTTGCGTTTTTGAGTTTCTTCAACAAAATCCAAGATGGCCGCCAAAATCCTATGGCGCACGCTAGAGCTCAAACCGCTTCATCGATTTGTTTCATGTTTGGTTCAAAGAATAGACCTTACCCCGGCCGTGAGCTGAAAAGCTTTTGGTGTGATTCTGATAATAAAAACTTTTTTACGATTTTGTATTTTAGCGGAATTTTTTGTTTTGCTCATTTTTGTTTTGCTCATTTTGGCCATTGTCAAAATTTTGTAATATAGCCATACAGCCCTACTCGGATTATTTCTAAATATTTGCAGTATGCATATTGGCCCTAGGAAATTTGCCCTGTAAATTTTTTTCAGCGTTTTTCAGCTTCTTCAACAAAGTCCAAGATGGCCGCCAAAATCCTATGTCGCTCCCTAGAGCTTGAACCGCTTTATGGATTTCTTTCATGTTTAGTTTAAAGGACAGACCCTACTCTGTGTGAGTGGCGGGAACCACACAGCCTATTCCAGAGATTGCCCCCGATGAAAAACGGAGAAAGAAATCCAACGAATCCGAACGGAACGGAAGATTTCTTTCCCAGAAGCTCGTAAAATTGTTGAAGGAGTAACTGGAAAACCATCATATGCCAGCGTTTTGGCTAAACAGGTTGTGTCGGTTGGTTGCCAGACTGACCCACCAGAGGTCACGTCTGCAGCTGGTGCAACAAATGTTACCAAAACAGCTGCGGCCCCTTCAGCAAAACCTAATACAAATAATAAAGCTACCCCCACTGCCTCAAAGATACTAGCAAATGATGCCAAACAAGATGCCAAACAAGCAAAGAATAACACAACTCAGTCTAAAAATATTGAAGATAAGAAAAAGGAAACAACAAATAAACCACCAATAGCAGCAAAATCGACAATAGCAGAAAAAACAATAAAAGAAAAGAAAGGCACGCATACAACAGTTAAACCAAGAACAAATAACAGTGGGATCGGTCGGCTGCAAAAGGGCATGGATGATCCCATATCTGTACATAATAGGTTCAAATCCATGGACTGTTCACATGAGGCAGATAGCAGCGATAGCGAGGTATTCGTATCTCCCGACACCGTCGCTGCACTCCAAGCACAGATAAAACCAGGGAGGCATAAAAATTCATAATGGCCCACAAAATCATACAATAGAACTGTCGAGGTTTAAGGTCAAATTACAATGACCTGGCTATTCTTCTGCAGGAGCACAGCCCAACAGCTGTGTGCCTGCAGGAGACTATTTTAAAACCTAACACTAACATAAGTTTTAAAAACTATTCAATAATCAATTGTTTTGGCCCTGCCATTAATGAAAGGGCCTGCTGGGGGGTTTCCATCCTTGTAAAGGATGGAACACCACATCAACAGATCACGTTGAATACAAATTTACAGGCTGTGGCGGTTAACATAAACTGTCACAGGCCAATGATGATATGCTCTGTTTATTTACCGCCAAACCGCTCAGTAGATGTTGTGGAATTGAGGCAGCTGGTAAAGCAATTGCCCAAACCCTTCATGCTACTGGGCGATTTTAACGGGCACCACACAATGTGGGGCTGTAGGGACATCAACCCACGAAAAATATAGACTGTTACTTGAATTTCAGGTGTGTGTTAATATCACAATAATTTTTAACTATATTATTTAAATGTAAATAATTTTCTTTTCATTTTATGTCTTATGCAAGCAAATATTATTTGAAAGTAACTTATCAACTTTAACATAATGATGTTTATTATTTGTGGTAAATGACAACATTTTACGATTACAATAAGTAAGATCTAAAGGGTGATTCTTAATAAAAGAAGTGCTTGGTGTGGAAAGTAAACAATGTTTGCTATTTGAATACCATCATGATTTATATACCTTGTATACCTACATTTTCTTTTTTTTTGCTTCAGACACACTGGTGAACTGGAGTCATTTCACAACCACATGTTGATGTATGTGCCAAAAAGAATAGCTTTCAAGTAAGTGCAATTTTTACTAGTAGGCTAAAAAAGACTCAAGTACACACGTATGATCGATCAATATTTCAATATAATATTGTTTATGAGTTGTATAATTTCCCAAGGTTTAAGGTATGCTTGAATTTCAAAACTGGGAATATTTAGTTTGAAATGATCGACTAGCCAATTCTTCTTTAAACAAATATTTGACTCACATGTGATCCATTACATGTATGCAATTGATTATTATTACTTTAAAAGCATGCTATCACTATTACACATTACTGTCATCCCTAATTACCTCTGTGTCGAATTTGTGGGGTTATGTTTCAGTTTACACTAGTTGTAATATATTTTTTTTAATTTAAACACCATATCTCTTAAATGAAGTTATAAAATGTTTATTAATTGTTATAGATACCCTGTGTACAAAGCACGGAATCAGCTTGCAGCCATAGATTACCAGAAACATTTACACCCCCAGAACAAGCCGGATAAAGAAGGAAACCCACAGTAAGTTGTTTTTAGCCCGCCTTTTAATTTTTAATTAAAAAAGGTGGGCTATTGCAATTGAAGTGTAATCGTGTCGGCATTATTAACATTTGTTTGTGGGCACGATAACTTAAGAAGATTTTCATGTATCCTGCTCAAATTTGCTATGTATGTTATTGATGACCATTTCTCGGACAGGGGGGGATGGGTGTCACCTCCGCGTGGTCCCCCTGGGCAACTTCATAGAAGGCCAAGCACACCCAAACGTTTTTCCCTTTCTGCAATTTTCATTGACCCGGGGTTTTTCTATTTTTTGTGTCATGAAATTTCTTTATCATGTGTTTTTTGTGTTTGCTTTCCGGTGGTTTTTACACCGAGGTTGTTATGTTTATTTTCCAATAGTTTTCAGTTCAAATTCTTTATATATTCTTTATATATTTATATTTTTTTTATATATTTTTTCATTGTACAGTGGGTTCTTTGATCTGTGCTGGGTGATTTCTCTGGGATGTCGCCCCCTGATTGATCGTCCAGCACATACTTTGTACATATACAGAATTGTTTGAAGTATATATTAGTGTATCGTCATTGATTGATTCACCAGGGTTGTAATAATTTAATGGTTTCTCTGTGGCATTCTGGCGGGTAATGCAGCATGTCGTAGAGAAGCCATTGCACATACAATTAGCCTGTGGTGACTTACGGTGTTCGCATGGTTTGTGATCGCTCTGTGGTGTTCTTTAATATCACAGACCTGATTACAAACTGTTGGAGCACTGTAAGTCTTGAATTTTTTTCATGATAATTTTTTGGGGGTTTAATGGTTTCTCTGGCCATACTGGCCGAAAAGTGAAGTAAAGAAGACATTTTACTTAGTTACTTAATGGTCTTTCTATTCATTGTTTATGTCATTCATATTTATGTCAATTTATATTGTGTACATACATACATACAGTATCTATATACATACAGTACATACATACAGTAATTTTATTTTGGGTGGATACAGTGCTGGTTTGGTGTTGATCGTCATCCGTATTATGTATTCGATAGCAGCTTCAATGGCCTCAAAGCTTTTGGTATGATTCTGATAATAAAAACTTAGATTTTTTTTACGTTTTTGTATTTTAGTGGATATTTTTGTTTTGCTCATTTTGGCCATCATCAAAATTTGGTAATATAGCCATACACCCCTACTCGGATTGTTTCTAAATATTTGCAGTATGGTGGCCTTTTTTCCGGCGTTTTTTCAGCTTCTTCAACAAAATCAAACATGGCCGCCAAAATCCTATGTCGCTCTCTAGCGCTTGAACCGCTTTATGGATTTGTTTCATGTTTAGTTTAAAGGAAAGACCCTACTCTGCACATGTGGTGATTAGTTTTTGGTGTTATTCTGATAATCAAAACTATGATTTTTTTACGTTTCAGATTTTTTGCGGATATTTCAGTTTTGTTCATTTTGGCTATTTTTAAAATTTGTTAATTTAGCTATACGCCCCTGCTCGGGTTATTTCTAAATATTTGCAGTATGCATATTGGCTCTAAGAAATTTGCTAGGTAATTTTTTAGTGCGATTATCAGCTTCTTCAGCAAAATCCAAGATGGCCGCCAAAATCCTATGTTGCTTTCTAGAGCTTAACCGCTTCCTGGATTTGTTTTATGTTTGGTTTAAAAGAAAGACCTTACCCTGCACATGTGCTGATTAGTTTTTGGTGTGATTCCGATAATGATTTTTTATCGTGGATTTTATTATAGTGGATGTTGTGGAATTGAGGCAGCTGGTAAAGCAATTGGCCAAACCCTTCATGCTACTGGGCGATTTTAACGGGCACCACACAATGTGGGGCTGTAGGGACATCAACCCACGAAAAATATAGACTGTTACTTGAATTTCAGGTGTGTGTTAATATCACAATAATTTTTAACTATATTTTTTAAATGTAAATAAGTTTCTTTTCATTTTATGTTTTATGCAAGCAAATATTATTTGAAAGTAACTTATCAACTTTAACATAATGATGTTTATTATTTGTGGTAAATGACACGATTTACGGTTACAATAAGTTAGATCTAAAGTGCTTGGTGTAGATAGTAAACAATGTTTGCTATTTGAATACCATCATGATTTATATACCTTGTATACCTACATTTTCTTTTTTTTTGCTTCAGACACACTGGTGAACTGGAGTCATTTCACAACCACATGTTGATGTATGTGCCAAAAAGAATAACTTTCAAGTAAGTGCAATTTTTACTAGTAGGCTAAAAAAGACTCAAGTACACATGTACGGTAGATCAATATTTCAATATAATATTGTTTATGAGTTGTATAATTTCCCAAGGTTTAAGGTATGCTTGAATTTCAAAACTGGGAATATTTAGTTTGAAATGATCGACTAGCCAATTCTTCTTTAAACAAATATTTGACTCACATGTGATCTATTACATGTATGCAATTGATTATTATTACTTTAAAAGCATGCTATCACTATTACACATTACTGTCATCCCTAATTACCTCTGTGTCGAATTTGTGGGGTTATGTTTCAGTTTACACTAGTTGTAATATATTTTTTTTAATTTAAACACCATATCTCTTAAATGAAGTTATGAAATGTTTATTAATTGTTATAGATACCCTGTGTACAAAGCACGGAATCAGCTTGCAGCCATAGATTACCAGAAACATTTACACCCCCAGAACAAGCTGGATAAAGAAGGAAACCCACAGTAAGTTGTTTTTAGCCCGCCTTTTAATTTTTAATTAAAAAAGGTGGGCTATTGCAATTGAAGTGTAATCGTGTCGGCATTATTAACATTTGTTTGTGGGCACAATAACTTAAGAAGATTTTCATGTATCCTGCTCAAATTTGCTATGTATGTTATTGATGACCATTTCTCGGACAGGGGGGGATGGGTGTCACCTCCGCGTGGTCCCCCTGGGCAACTTCATAGAAGGCCAAGCACACCCAAACGTTTTTGCCTTTCCGCAATTTTCATCGACCCGGGGTTTTTCTATTTTTTGTGTCGTGAAATTTCTTTATCATGTGTTTTTTGTGTTTACTTTCCGGTGGTTTTTACACCGAGGTTGTTATGTTTATTTTCCAGTAGTTTTCAGTTCAAATTCTTTATATATTCTTTATATATTTATATTTTTTTTATATATTTTTTCATTGTACAGTGGGTTCTTTGATCTGTGCTGGGTGATTTCTCTGGGATGTCGCCCCCTGATTGATCGTCCAGCACATACTTTGTACATATACAGAATTGTTTGAAGTATATATTAGTGTATCGTCATTGATTGATTCACCAGGGTTGTAATAATTCAATGGTTTCTCTGTGGCATTCTGGCGGGTAATGCAGCATGTCGTAGAGAAGCCATTGCACATACAATTAGCCTGCAGTGACTTACGGTGTTCGCATGGTTTGTGATCGCTCTGTGGTGTTCTTTAATATCACAGACCTGATTACAAACTGTTGGAGCACTGTAAGTCTTGAATTTTTTTCATGATAATTTTTTGGGGGTTTAATGGTTTCTCTGGCCATACTGGCCGAAAAGTGAAGTAAAGAAGACATTTTACTTAGTTACTTAATGGTCTTTCTATTCATTGTTTATGTCATTCATATTTATGTCAATTTATATTGTGTACATACATACATACAGTATCTATATACATACAGTACATACATACAGTAATTTTATTTTGGGTGGATACAGTGCTGGTTTGGTGTTGATCGTCATCCGGATTATGTATTCGATAGCAGCTTCAATGGCCTCAAAGCTTTTGGTATGATTCTGATAATAAAAACTTAGATTTTTTTTACGTTTTTGTATTTTAGTGGATATTTTTGTTTTGCTCATTTTGGCCATCATCAAAATTTGGTAATATAGCCATACACCCCTACTCGGATTATTTCTAAATATTTGCAGTATGGTGGCCTTTTTTCCGGCGTTTTTCAGCTTCTTCAACAAAATCAAACATGGCCGCCAAAATCCTATGTCGCTCTCTAGCGCTTGAACCGCTTTATGGATTTGTTTCATGTTTAGTTTAAGGGAAAGACCCTACTCTGCACATTGGTGATTAGTTTTTGGTGTTATTCTGATAATCAAAACTATGATTTTTTTACGTTTCAGATATTTCAGTTTTGTTCATTTTGGCTATTTTTAAAATTTGTTAATTTAGCTATACGCCCCTGCTCGGATTATTTCTAAATATTTGCAGTATGCATATTGGCCCTAAGAAATTTGCTAGGTAATTTTTTAGTGCGATTATAAGCTTCTTCAGCAAAATCCAAGATGGCCGCCAAAATCCTATGTCGCTTTCTAGAGCTTAACCGCTTCCTGGATTTGTTTTATGTTTGGTTTAAAAGAAAGACCTTACCCTGCACATGTGCTGATTAGTTTTTGGTGTGATTCCGATAATGATTTTTTTACGTATCAGAATTTAAGCGGATATTTCAGTTTTGTTCATTTTGGCTATGATCAAAATTTGATAATGTAGCTATACACCCCTTCTCGTATTATTTTTAAATGTTTGTTGGCCCTAGGGAATTCGCCCGGTAATTTTTTTTTTTCTCAGCTTTTTAAACAAAATCCAAGATGGCCGCCAAAATCCTATGTCATTCTCTAGAGCTTGAACTGCTTTATGGATTTGTGCTGATTAGTTTTTTGTGTGATTATGATAATAAAAACATATTTTTTACTTTTTAGTATTTTAGCTGATATTTCAGTTTTGCTCATTTTGACTATTATCAATATTTGGTAATATGGTTATACAGCTCAAATTTTATCTTTTGTGTATGCTCAGTGGCGCTGAGAAAAAAGTCAAAAGAATTGTTTTTCTTTTTTCAACAAAATTCAAGATGGCTGACGAATCACATGTTACTCTGAAGAGCTTGAACTGCTTCACCGATTTGTTCCAAGGAAGCAACTTACCCTGGCCATATGTTTGATTAGATTTTGGTGTGATTCTGACATCACGTTTTCACGTGGTTTACATAAAAATTTGGTGACAGTACTGTATTTCTCTATAATCAATTCACTATGTGGGGCAGGTGGAGACACAAGCTTTGCCCCTCAGGCAAATCTACTACCCTCATATTCCTGCTAATATCATGTTTTCTCCAGCGAGACGTTCAGAAGGTTCATTCACTGCAAGGAATTTGACGTCAGTGCAGTTTCTCTGGTTTCTAGATTGTTTTTTTCGCATCCAAAATTGTTTGCCATATACCATTTCTCTCTAAAACTGACAAAGAAACTACAGTTTTCTGGCCTTGTTGGTTTCATTTGCACAGCCCCATCACCTTTGCATCGAAGACCAACACAATTTTCCACCCCAACACCACAGACAGGAAAAAGAGAACTCCTGCAGTTACTCGACCACAAGCAGCAACAACATTACCTCCAGCAGATTTGCAGAGATTACCCTGTAAAAACAAGGCTCCTGAAACAGCAGTTTCGCGAGGATGTTGATGAGGCTCCACCAAGAAATAGGGAAGGTGCAACCTTAGATAATGCAGATAGAAAAAAGGCAAAACCTGATGATGACAAAGTGTATGTTTAATCTGAAGTTAAGCAGTGTTTGAAAATTCAACAATTAATAAAACATTTGAATGTATTTTAGGCTAAATTTTATTTTTAATTTAAAATGTTAAAAAATTAGTGTTTGAAATAAGGGTTCAAAAGAAATTTCTCCTAGACAATCGGGTCAACAGACTGTTCAACAAAAATGCACATTGTGCATAGTAATTTATAGATATCTCCCAGGCTGTCTTCACACCTTTCACAGTGGTGGTAAATTTCTGTCTACAGACAGTTTTTTTGTTTTGCTCATTTTGGCCATCATCAAAATTTGGTAATATAGCCATACACCCCTACTCGGATTATTTCTAAATATTTGCAGTATGGTGGCCTTTTTTCCGGCGTTTTTCAGCTTCTTCAACAAAATCAAACATGGCCGCCAAAATCCTATGTCGCTCTCTAGCGCTTGAACCGCTTTATGGATTTGTTTCATGTTTATTTTAAAGGAAAGACCCTACTCTGCACATGTGGTGATTAGTTTTTGGTGTTATTCTGATAATCAAAACTATGATTTTTTTACGTTTCAGATTTTTTGCGGATATTTCAGTTTTGTTCATTTTGGCTATTTTTAAAATTTGTTAATTTAGCTATACGCCCCTGCTAGGATTATTTCTAAATATTTGCAGTATGCATATTGGCCCTAAGAAATTTGCTAGGTAATTTTTTAGTGCGATTATCAGCTTCTTCAGCAAAATCCAAGATGGTCGCCAAAATCCTATGTCGCTTTCTAGAGCTTAACCGCTTCCTGGATTTGTTTTATGTTTGGTTTAAAAGAAAGACCTTACCCTGCACATGTGCTGATTAGTTTTTGGTGTGATTCCGATAATGATTTTTTTACGTTTCAGAATTTAAGCGGATATTTCAGTTTTGTTCATTTTGGCTATGATCAAAATTTGATAATATAGCTATACACCCCTTCTCGTATTATTTTTAAATGTTTGTTGGCCCTAGGGAATTCGCCCAGTAATTTTTTTTTTTTCTCAGCTTTTTTAACAAAATCCAAGATGGCCGCCAAAATCCTATGTCATTCTCTAGAGCTTGAACTGCTTTATGGATTTGTGCTGATTAGTTTTTTGTGTGATTATGATAATAAAAACATGTTTTTTACTTTTTAGTATTTTTGCTGATATTTCAGTTTTGCTCATTTTGACTATTATCAATATTTGGTAATATGGTTATACAGCTCAAATTTTATCTTTTGTGTATGCTCAGTGGCGCTGAGAAAAAAGTCAAAAGAATTGTTTTTCTTTTTTCAACAAAATTCAAGATGGCTGACGAATCACATGTTACTCTGAAGAGCTTGAACTGCTTCACCGATTTGTTCCAAGGAAGCAACTTACCCTGGCCATATGTTTGATTAGATTTTGGTGTGATTCTGACATCACGTTTTCACGTGGTTTACATAAAAATTTGGTGACAGTACTGTATTTCTCTATAATCAATTCACTATGTGGGGCAGGTGGAGACACAAGCTTTGCCCCTCAGGCAAATCTACTACCCTCATATTCCTGCTAATATCATGTTTTCTCCAGCGAGACGTTCGGAAGGTTCATTCACTGCAAGGAATTTGACGTCAGTGCAGTTTCTCTGGTTTCTAGATTGTTTTTTTCGCATTCAAAATTGTTTGCCATATACCATTTCTCTCTAAAACTGACAAAGAAACTACAGTTTTCTGGCCTTGTTGGTTTCATTTGCACAGCCCCATCACCTTTGTATCGAAGACCAACACAATTTTCCACCCCAACACCACAGACAGGAAAAAGAGGACTCCTGCAGTTACTCGACCACAAGCAGCAACAACATTACCTCCAGCAGATTTGCAGAGATTACCCTGTAAAAACAAGGCTCCTGAAACAGCAGTTTCGCGAGGATGTTGATGAGGCTCCACCAAGAAATAGGGAAGGTGCAACCTTAGATAATGCAGATAGAAAAAAGGCAAAACCTGATGATGACAAAGTGTATGTTTAATCTGAAGTTAAGCAGTGTTTGAAAATTCAACAATTAATAAAACATTTGAATGTATTTTAGGCTAAATTTTATTTTTAATTTAAAATGTTAAAAAATTAGTGTTTGAAATAAGGGTTCAAAAGAAATTTCTCCTAGACAATCGGGTCAACAGACTGTTCAACAAAAATGCACATTGTGCATAGTAATTTATAGATATCTCCCAGGCTGTCTTGACACCTTTCACAGTGGTGGTAAATTTCTGTCTACAGACAGATTTCCGTCTTTTGAAGACAATTCAATGTAAACAAATTAATTACACTTTAAAATTGAATTAATTGGGTATTTCACTTGTCGTTTACGAGCCACCGTAGATAAAAGCTCTGCACAGCAAGCACCGCTAGACTGGTAAGCAGTACACACTTAGCTACGCTTTGTACACATGGCTAGCTGGTCCCTTCATTTTGATGCTTCCCAGATAGTAAAATTTAGCCTCAAAGTGTGCTAAAAAACACCTGAGAACATCTAGAAATAAAGAAATCTCCTGGGGGAGACCCCCGGGACCCTCCTTCGCGCTCTTCCGCCGCCTTCGGTGGCACCCGATGAAGCCCCTCTAGTAGGCAATATTCTTTTCAGTCTTAGAATAATTTTCCACTCTCACCCCTTCTTTCAGGTAACATATTCTCCTTCATCCCGCTTATCGCAAATATAGTAGTTTTTTATTTATTAGCCGAATAAATTACTGTTGTTGGGAACGAAATGTATGTTTAATGCATGAAGGTTTTCAAATATTCTGTCCCAAATTAAACAAATGAGTAATTTACACCCGCTTAAAGCTGTGGGTCGTGTTAGCGAGACACAATTGCAACAAATTAAATTATTTGATTCAGCGGTTTCAGGTGTTGGATGACTCTTGTACACAATAGAATCTCAGCATTTAAAAAAAATAGTCAACCGTGAGAGCCACTGATTTCAAAATTTCCCTCAATTTATTTAATGTTAAAAAAACAGCAAACTTCAAGACACTTCCTCTAATTTTCTATAATTTTGACTGTAAAAATGAATTTGTTGAATGATGATTGATAAAATAAAGGATTTTTAAAATCTTATCATGACAGTTATCTGCAATTAATCATCATACTATAAAAACTCATCTTTTGTATTATGTGAATTGCAGGTTACCAGTTGCCATGGACAAATCCAGACGCATTCTCAAGAAGTATGTGCCAGTCAAGACATTTTAATCTTTAGAGGACGACTTTGAATTGCTCGACAAGAGAGTGTATAAGACTGAAAAAAGACTAAAAAAATGAAAGGTGACACAGCTGTCCAACTGCCTGAGGCTGATACATGGGGTCAGACCTTCAGCTGTCCAGCTGCCTGAGGCTGATACAGAGGGTCAGACCTTCAGCTGTCCAGCTGCCTGAGGCTGATACAGAGGGTCAGACCTTCAGCTGTCCAGCTGCCTGAGGCTGATACAGAGGGTCAGACCTTCAGCTGTCCAGCTGCCTGAGGCTGATACAGAGGGTCAGACCTTCAGCTGTCCAGCTGCCTGAGGCTGATACAGAGGGTCAGACTTTCAGCTGTCCAGCTGCCTGAGGCTGATACAGAGGGTGTCAGCCAGACAGAGCTAAAAGGGCTAATTACGAGTGCCCTATTACCTTTTAAAGCCAGAAAAGTGGTGCAAGGAATATATTATTTCTCACAGCGTATCTTTAAAGAAAGCCAATAGTGGGGTACATCCGGACCAGTTGAAACTCCCATATGACCCAGAGGTGTTTGGCCAAAGTGTAGATCTGCTGAGATTGAAATACCCTGAACTAAACAAGGCAATTATAACACAAAAATGCCATGCAGCTCAGAAATAACAAGTGATTTTTTCATCAGATAAATAATCAGCTATTAAAATATCAAAGGACTTTTAAGTAGTTGCTACTGTACTCTGGAAAAATATTATCTGGAAAACCATGCCAGAAATCTAGACCATTACTATAAAACAAATTGTGCGGCTTCAGGGAGGGATATGCTCTAAAAAATTGCAACTCTATCAATTTCAAATGGCCGACATACAACCATTTTTTTCCTTTAAAATGGGTACTATCTGGAAATAACTGTGTAATATGACATGGTTCGCACAGACCTTGAATTGTCTTGAATTTAAAAATCAGTTTGCAAGGCCTTGAAAAACGTTGAATTTTAAAAAATATCTTGAAAATTATTTTTTGGGTTTCAGCTGTTCATAGTTAAAATATATAGGTGGAATGTAGATGAAACTTATACTGAAAAATATTTTTTAACCAAAAATTGTAAAGGTTTTTGTCATGACTCCCCACTCCATGCTCGTGACGATATTTGGCCTTGAAAAGCCTTGAATTCCCTCAGCTTTTGATTGTATGAACCATGTGAAATAAATGGTCATGATATATAGTGTAGTCAACATTTATATAGATTTTACAGTGAAAAGTTATTTTCAAATGATTTTCCCTTTTGAACGTTGATTAGAGGCTGAAGCCTAATTCCGTCGCCAACGGACCTGGCCTTGTTTATATTAAGTGTAACTCGCGCCATAGCTCAGGCAAGTGTAAAGATGAGGGATGTTTCATAATAATTGTGGGTCACCACTGAGTATTGATTAAACACAGTACATAATAAGTTAATTTATTTAAATTTTCAAGCATTTGAGGTTGTTTCTCGCTGCTGCGATCCACAAATGGTTGAAAATTACTCATATTTGTTTAATTTAAGATCAGAAATTTGTTAAACACACATTTCATTCCCAATCTTAGTGTTTTGTTAGACTATTAAAATAGGGTAAAACGTAATAGTCGTGATTAGTAGGAATAGGTTTACTATTCAACCAATGTATTTATATCTGCTGTAAATGTATGATGTAAAGTAACCCTTTGGCAACTCATGGTCCTCTAATTTAAATCCACCTCCAATACACAGCTGATATATCTCTCATGAATTAGTTCACATTGTGTCATGTGGTGCATGAAGTTGCTGGAGGGTTGATGATATAAATGTTTATCTCCCAATGTTTTTTATTTATTCAGCTTTTCCAATTGAAAAAAATATGTTTTATTTTGTTATCTGTCATACTTTTGCATAAAAGTTTTAAAACATTTGACAAAAACAGTTATGATATTTTGCTTTATCTCTCTGTTTGCTATTCAAATGATACAAAAAAAATAAAACAATCATATCACTTTTATTCAATTTATTTCAGACTTGTCAAACATGTATTGTTCCAACTTCCCATCATCTCTGGGAATAAAAATTCAACACAAATAAACTACAAATCAATCACTCGGATGGTGTGCTCTTGTTATATCGCACCACTTTGAGATTGTTATGTAGCATTTACACACGCCAGTGGAGTGAAGATGAAGACCACAAAAAAAGGTGTGATGTAAAAAATCAAGTAAGTGTGTGTATTCATCAAAACATTGTGTGATGCTAAGAATCAAGTGACTATGTATTCATCAAAACATTGTGTAATGTCAAGAATCAAGTAACTGTATGTCATCAAAACATTATATAATGTCAAGAATCAAGTAACTGTATGTATTCATCAACAAATTTGTATGATGTCAACAATCAAGTAACTGTATGAATTCATCAAAACCTTACACCTAATGTTGACCATAGTGACCAGCATGTGGTTTTTATTCACCATTTTGTAACTTTGTTAGAAATCAAAGGGATTCAATCTGAAGGCTAAAATCATAAAGAAAATCAGTGATTTTTTTTTGTACTCTTAATATGACCATAATGATGTAAACATGTCCATAGACTGTAAAGTTTTTAATTATTGTATCGCGCATTTACCAGTTATGTAGATATAGAGACAAAATTTGCGTATTTCTTATTTTGAACATGCATGTCCAAAATAAGAAATACGCGAATTTTTACATCTGGCCTAACTATATCTGATCAAACTATAGGCAATCAATCAGCACATTTTTTAAAATATTGACCGATCTCTAAAATCACGACTCCTTTTTTCATATTCACTCTTTTCATAACAGCAGTGTCATTTATACATAAAAACGATGAGCTGGCCTCCTGTGGCCCAACCATATTTGAAACAAATTGTCACCAACCTTCATCATTAACAAAAATCATGTTTTCTAATTTGGTCAAAGCAAAATTACCTCTTTTAAATGTATGTTTCAATCGGAAATTACTTTCACTACCACCTTCTCGACAATTTTTTAAATCTTACTTCTACTGGCAGGAGATGTCAGCTTAAATCCGGTTCCCCCCGGCTCAAATGAAAGAATCAAAATTGCAACAATGAATGTCCGATCTATCAAACCTAAAACTGCCCCCTTCTCCGAATATGTAACATCTAAAAATCTGGACATTGTGGCAGTGACAGAAACATGGTTAAAACATGATGAAACGAAATCAACGATAGCTGATATCTCACCTCCTGGCTATTCGTTTTTCACGAACCTCGCGCAGATCAGCGGGCAGGAGGAGGTGTAGGCATACTAGTGTCTTACCAATTAAAAACTGACATTCATCCTCTGCCATCATTTAAAATGTTCAAAGCGATCTCTGCACTTATCGGGAACAATTCGTTCAGTGGTTTCGTTGTCTGTCTGTATAGGCTTCAAAACGGTACATGTAAATTTTTTGATGAATTTCCAGATCCACTAGAGAAACATAATTTCACTGCATGACAATTTGTATATATTGGGAGATTTCAACTTACATCTAGATAACTCAAATGGAACTCAAATGGTCATTGGCTAGATCTGCTAATCACCAAACGCATTTCTAATTCTATCAAATCAGTTTTTTCGGCAGCAGGTATCTCGGACCATCTTGCGGTCATATCAGAAATTGTCTGTTGTAAGACGAAATGGAACAAAGAAAAAATATCGTTTCGAAAAATAAACAAAATTGATTATGAATCGTTTCATTTAGATATTCTCAGTTCGGATCTAATAAAAAAACCTGAGAAAGATCTCTCGGCACTTTGTCAACAGTATGATTCTGTTCTTAGCTCTATTTTAGACAAACACGCTCCTGTAAGCACAAAGACTCTGCCCAGAAAACCACCAACACCATGGATGACTCCGGAAATAATGAAGGCTAAAACCCTTCGCCACAATCACGAACGAACATGGCGCAGATCTCGCACACATCTAGATTGTTCTCGTTACAAACATCAATGCCACCTGTGTAACAGAATGATGACAAAAGCTAAATCATAATATTTAGCTGATGTTATTTCAGAAAATTCGGACAATCCCCGTCGCCTTTGGAATTCAATAAATAATATTCTGCATAGAATTCCACCTCCTGCTCTGCCAGAATTCACATCAGTAAAAACACTTTGTGATCATTTCTCTAGGTATTTTGTGGATAAAATTGAAACTATCCGTTCCAAATTTCCAGATAAAGTACAGAATATTCCACTAGTGCAAAAACCAGAAATTAAATCTAAAATGAACGTTTTTGAACGTGCGTCAGAAAATGAAATTAAAAAGCTTATTTTGAGTTCATCGTCCAAATCATGTGATCTGGATCACATTCCTTCAAGCGTGTTAAAAAATTGTCTTGACATATTAATAACTCCCATCACTGACATAATTAACATTTCAATGGAAACTAGTACATTTCCTCAAAATTTCAAAGAAGCTCATGTAAGACCACTACTGAAAAAATGCTACTGGGCGATTTTAACGGGCACCACACAATGTGGGGCTGTAGGGACATCAACCCACGAAAAATATAGACTGTTAATATCACAATAATTTTTAACTCTATTTTTTAAATGTAAATAAGTTTCTTTTCATTTTATGTTTTATGCAAGCAAATATTATTTGAAAGTAACTTATCAACTTTAACATAATGATGTTTATTATTTGTGGTAAATGACAACATTTTACGATTACAATAAGTTAGATCTAAAGTGCTTGGTGTAGATAGTAAACAATGTTTGCTATTTGAATACCATCATGATTTATATACCTTGTATACCTACATTTTCTTTTTTTTTGCTTCACACACACTGGTGAACTGGAGTCATTTCACAACCACATGTTGATGTATGTGCCAAAAAGAATAACTTTCAAGTAAGTGCAATTTTTACTAGTAGGCTAAAAAAGACTCAAGTACACATGTATGGTAGATCAATATTTCAATATAATATTGTTTATGAGTTGTATAATTTCCCAAGGTTTAAGGTATGCTTGAATTTCAAAACTGGGAATATTTAGTTTGAAATGATCGACTAGCCAATTCTTCTTTAAACAAATATTTGACTCACATGTGATCTATTACATGTATGCAATTGATTATTATTACTTTAAAAGCATGCTATCACTATTACACATTACTGTCATCCCTAATTACCTCTGTGTCGAATTTGTGGGGTTATGTTTCAGTTTACACTAGTTGTAATATATTTTTTTTAATTTAAACACCATATCTCTTTATTGAAGTTTTAAAATGTTTATTAATTGTTATAGATACCCTGTGTACAAAGCACGGAATCAGCTTGCAGCCATAGATTACCAGAAACATTTACACCCCCAGAACAAGCCGGATAAAGAAGGAAACCCACAGTAAGTTGTTTTTAGCCCGCCTTTTAATTTTTAATTAAAAAAGGTGGGCTATTGCGATTGGAGTGTAATCGTGTCGGCATTATTAACATTTGTTTGTGGGCACGATAACTTAAGAAGATTTTCATGTATCCTGCTCAAATTTGCTATGTATGTTATTGATGACCATTTCTCGGACAGGGGGGGGATGGGTGTCACCTCCGCGTGGTCCCCCTGGGCAACTTCATAGAAGGCCAAGCACACCCAAACGTTTTTGCCTTTCCGCAATTTTCATCGACCCGGGGTTTTTCTATTTTTTGTGTCGTGAAATTTCTTTATCGTGTCTTTTTTGTGTTTGCTTTCCGGTGGTTTTTACACCGAGGTTGTTATGTTTATTTTCCAATAGTTTTCAGTTCAAATTCTTTATATATTCTTTATATATTTATATTTTTTTTATTTATTTTTTCATTGTACAGTGGGTTCTTTGATCTGTGCTGGGTGATTTCTCTGGGATGTCGCCCCCTGATTGATCGTCCAGCACATACTTTGTACATATGCAGAATTGTTTGAAGTATATATTAGTGTATCGTCATTGATTGATTCACCAGGGTTGTAATAATTTAATGGTTTCTCTGTGGCATTCTGGCGGGTAATGCAGCATGTCGTAGAGAAGCCATTGCACATACAATTAGCCTGTGGTGACTTACGGTGTTCGCATGGTTTGTGATCGCTCTGTGGTGCTCTTTAATATCACAGACCTGATTACAAACTGTTGGAGCACTGTAAGTCTTGAATTTTTTTCATGATAATTTTTTTTGGGTTTAATGGTTTCTCTGGCCATACTGGCCGAAAAGTGAAGTAAAGAAGACATTTTACTTAGTTACTTAATGGTCTTTCTATTCATTGTTTATGTCATTCATATTTATGTCAATTTATATTGTGTACATACATACATACAGTATCTATATACATACAGTACATACATACAGTAATTTTATTTTGGGTGGATACAGTGCTGGTTTGGTGTTGATCGTCATCCGGATTATGTATTCGATAGCAGCTTCAATGGCCTCAAAGCTTTTGGTATGATTCTGATAATAAAAACTTAGATTTTTTTTACGTTTTTGTATTTTAGTGGATATTTTTGTTTTGCTCATTTTGGCCATCATCAAAATTTGGTAATATAGCCATACACCCCTACTCGGATTATTTCTAAATATTTGCAGTATGGTGGCCTTTTTTCCGGCGTTTTTTCAGCTTCTTCAACAAAATCAAACATGGCCGCCAAAATCCTATGTCGCTCTCTAGCGCTTGAACCGCTTTATGGATTTGTTTCATGTTTAGTTTAAAGGAAAGACCCTACTCTGCACATGTGGTGATTAGTTTTTGGTGTTATTCTGATAATCAAAACTATGATTTTTTTACGTTTCAGATTTTTTGCGGATATTTCAGTTTTGTTCATTTTGGCTATTTTTAAAATTTGTTAATTTAGCTATACGCCCCTGCTCGGATTATTTCTAAATATTTGCAGTATGCATATTGGCCCTAAGAAATTTGCTAGGTAATTTTTTAGTGCGATTATCAGCTTCTTCAGCAAAATCCAAGATGGCCGCCAAAATCCTATGTCGCTTTCTAGAGCTTAACCGCTTCCTGGATTTGTTTTATGTTTGGTTTAAAAGAAAGACCTTACCCTGCACATGTGCTGATTGGTTTTTGGTGTGATTCCGATAATGATTTTTTTATCGTGGATTTTATTATAGTGGATGTTGTGGAATTGAGGCAGCTGGTAAAGCAATTGCCCAAACCCCTCATGCTACTGGGCGATTTTAACGGGCACCACACAATGTGGGGCTGTGGGGACATCAACCCACGAAAAATATAGACTGTTACTTGAATTTCAGGTGTGTGTTAATATCACAATAATTTTTAACTATATTTTTTAAATGTAAATAAGTTTCTTTTCATTTTATGTTTTATGCAAGCAAATATTATTTGAAAGTAACTTATCAACTTTAACATAATGATGTTTATTATTTGTGGTAAATGACAACATTTTACGATTACAATAAGTTAGATCTAAAGTGCTTGGTGTAGATAGTAAACAATGTTTGCTATTTGAATACCATCATGATTTATATACCTTGTATACCTACATTTTCTTTTTTTTTGCTTCAGACACACTGGTGAACTGGAGTCATTTCACAACCACATGTTGATGTATGTGCCAAAAAGAATAACTTTCAAGTAAGTGCAATTTTTACTAGTAGGCTAAAAAAGACTCAAGTACACATGTACGGTAGATCAATATTTCAATATAATATTGTTTATGAGTTGTATAATTTCCCATGGTTTAAGGTATGCTTGAATTTCAAAACTGGGAATATTTAGTTTGAAATGATCGACTAGCCAATTCTTCTTTAAACAAATATTTGACTCACATGTGATCTATTACATGTATGCAATTGATTATTATTACTTTAAAAGCATGCTATCACTATTACACATTACTGTCATCCCTAATTACCTCTGTGTCGAATTTGTGGGGTTATGTTTCAGTTTACACTAGTTGTAATATATTTTTTTTAATTTAAACACCATATCTCTTTATTGAAGTTTTAAAATGTTTATTAATTGTTATAGATACCCTGTGTACAAAGCACGGAATCAGCTTGCAGCCATAGATTACCAGAAACATTTACACCCCCAGAACAAGCCGGATAAAGAAGGAAACCCACAGTAAGTTGTTTTTAGCCCGCCTTTTAATTTTTAATTAAAAAAGGTGGGCTATTGCGATTGGAGTGTAATCGTGTCAGCATTATTAACATTTGTTTGTGGGCACGATAACTTAAGAAGATTTTCATGTATCCTGCTCAAATTTGCTATGTATGTTATTGATGACCATTTCTCGGACAGGGGGGGATGGGTGTCACCTCCGCGTGGTCCCCTTGGGCAACTTCATAGAAGGCCAAGCACACCCAAACGTTTTTGCCTTTCCGCAATTTTCATCGACCCGGGTTTTTTTTATTTTTTGTGTCGTGAAATTTCTTTATCATGTGTTTTTTGTGTTTGCTTTCCGGTGGTTTTTACACCGAGGTTGTTATGTTTATTTTCCAATAGTTTTCAGTTCAAATTCTTTATATATTCTTTATATATTTATATTTTTTTTATATATTTTTTTCATTGTACAGTGGGTTCTTTGATCTGTGCTGGGTGATTTCTCTGGGATGTCGCCCCCTGATTGATCGTCCAGCACATACTTTGTACATATACAGAATTGTTTGAAGTATATACTAGTGTATCGTCATTGATTGATTCACCAGGGTTGTAATAATTTAATGGTTTCTCTGTGGCATTCTGGCGGGTAATGCAGCATGTCGTAGAGAAGCCATTGCACATACAATTAGCCTGTGGTGACTTACGGTGTTCGCATGGTTTGTGATCGCTCTGTGGTGTTCTTTAATATCACAGACCTGATTACAAACTGTTGGAGCACTGTAAGTCTTGAATTTTTTTCATGATAATTTTTTTGGGGTTTAATGGTTTCTCTGGCCATACTGGCCGAAAAGTGAAGTAAAGAAGACATTTTACTTAGTTACTTAATGGTCTTTCTATTCATTGTTTATGTCATTCATATTTATGTCAATTTATATTGTGTACATACATACATACAGTATCTATATACATACAGTACATACATACAGTAATTTTATTTTGGGTGGATACAGTGCTGGTTTGGTGTTGATCGTCATCCGGATTATGTATTCGATAGCAGCTTCAATGGCCTCAAAGCTTTTGGTATGATTCTGATAATAAAAACTTGGATTTTTTTTACGTTTTTGTATTTTAGTGGATATTTTTGTTTTGCTCATTTTGGCCATCATCAAAATTTGGTAATATAGCCATACACCCCTACTCGGATTATTTCTAAATATTTGCAGTATGGTGGCCTTTTTTCCGGCGTTTTTTCAGCTTCTTCAACAAAATCAAACATGGCCGCCAAAATCCTATGTCGCTCTCTAGCGCTTGAACCGCTTTATGGATTTGTTTCATGTTTAGTTTAAAGGAAAGACCCTACTCTGCACATGTGGTGATTTAGCTATACGCCCCTGCTCGGATTATTTCTAAATATTTGCAGTATGCATATTGGCCCTAAGAAATTTGCTAGGTAATTTTTTAGTGCGATTATCAGCTTCTTCAGCAAAATCCAAGATGGCCGCCAAAATCCTATGTCGCTTTCTAGAGCTTAACCGCTTCCTGGATTTGTTTTATGTTTGGTTTAAAAGAAAGACCTTACCCTGCACATGTGCTGATTAGTTTTTGGTGTGATTCCGATAATGATTTTTTATCGTGGATTTTATTATAGTGGATGTTGTGGAATTGAGGCAGCTGGTAAAGCAATTGCCGCAATTTTCATCGACCCGGGGTTTTTCTATTTTTTGTGTCGTGAAATTTCTTTATCATGTGTTTTTTGTGTTTGCTTTCCGGTGGTTTTTACACCGAGGTTGTTATGTTTATTTTCCAATAGTTTTCAGTTCAAATTCCTTATATATTCTTTATATATTTATATTTTTTTTATATATTTTTTCATTGTACAGTGGGTTCTTTGATCTGTGCTGGGTGATTTCTCTGGGATGTCGCCCCCTGATTGATCGTCCAGCACATACTTTGTACATATACAGAATTGTTTGAAGTATATATTAGTGTATCGTCATTGATTGATTCACCAGGGTTGTAATAATTTTATGGTTTCTCTGTGGCATTCTGGCGGGTAATGCAGCATGTCGTAGAGAAGCACATTGCACTTACAATTAGCCTGTGGTGACTTACGGTGTTCGCATGGTTTGTGATCGCTCTGTGGTGTTCTTTAATATCACAGACCTGATTACAAACTGTTGGAGCACTGTAAGTCTTGAATTTTTTTCATGATAATTTTTTTGGGATTTAATGGTTTCTCTGGCCATACTGGCCGAAAAGTGAAGTAAAGAAGACATTTTACTTAGTTACTTAATGGTCTTTCTATTCATTGTTTATGTCATTCATATTTATGTCAATTTATATTGTGTACATACATACATACAGTATCTATATACATACAGTACATACATACAGTAATTTTATTTTGGGTGGATACAGTGCTGGTTTGGTGTTGATCGTCATCCGGATTATGTATTCGATAGCAGCTTCAATGGCCTCAAAGCTTTTGGTATGATTCTGATAATAAAAACTTAGATTTTTTTTACGTTTTTGTATTTTAGTGGATATTTTTGTTTTGCTCATTTTGGCCATCATCAAAATTTGGTAATATAGCCATACACCCCAACTCGGATTATTTCTAAATATTTGCAGTATGGTGGCCTTTTTTTCAGCGTTTTTCACCTTCTTCAACAAAATCAAACATGGCCGCCAAAATCCTATGTCGCTCTCTAGAGCTTGAACCGCTTTATGGATTTGTTTCATGTTTAGTTTAAAGGAAAGACCCTACTCTGCACATGTGGTGATTAGTTTTTGGTGTTATTCTGATAATCAAAACTATGATTTTTTTACGTTTCAGATTTTTTGCGGATATTTCAGTTTTGTTCATTTTGGCTATTTTTAAAATTTGTTAATTTAGCTATACGCCCCTGCTCGGATTATTTCTAAATATTTGCAGTATGCATATTGGCCCTAAGAAATTTGCTAGGTAATTTTTTAGTGCGATTATCAGCTTCTTCAGCAAAATCCAAGATGGCCGCCAAAATCCTATGTCGCTTTCTAGAGCTTAACCGCTTCCTGGATTTGTTTTATGTTTGGTTTAAGAGAAAGACCTTACCCTGCACATGTGCTGATTAGTTTTTGGTGTGATTCCGATAATGATTTTTTATCGTGGATTTTATTATAGTGGATTTGTGGAATTGAGGCAGCTGGTAAAGCAATTGCCCAAACCCTTCATGCTACTGGGCGATTTTAACGGGCACCACACAATGTGGGGCTGTAGGGACATCAACCCACGAAAAATATAGACTGTTACTTGAATTTCAGGTGTGTGTTAATATCACAATAATTTTTAACTATATTTTTTAAATGTAAATAAGTTTCTTTTCATTTTATGTTTTATGCAAGCAAATATTATTTGAAAGTAACTTATCAACTTTAACATAATGATGTTTATTATTTGTGGTAAATGACACGATTTACGATTACAATAAGTTAGATCTAAAGTGCTTGGTGTAGATAGTAAACAATGTTTGCTATTTGAATACCATCATGATTTATATACCTTGTATACCTACATTTTCTTTTTTTTTTGCTTCAGACACACTGGTGAACTGGAGTCATTTCACAACCACATGTTGATGTATGTGCCAAAAAGAATAACTTTCAAGTAAGTGCAATTTTTACTAGTAGGCTAAAAAAGACTCAAGTACACATGTACTGTAGATCAATATTTCAATATAATATTGTTTATGAGTTGTATAATTTCCCAAGGTTTAAGGTATGCTTGAATTTCAAAACTGGGAATATTTAGTTTGAAATGATCGACTAGCCTATTCTTCTTTAAACAAATATTTGACTCACATGTGATCTATTACATGTATGCAATTGATTATTATTACTTTAAAAGCATGCTATCACTATTACACATTACTGTCATCCCTAATTACCTCTGTGTCGAATTTGTGGGGTTATGTTTCAGTTTACACTAGTTGTAATATATTTTTTTTAATTTAAACACCATATCTCTTAAATGAAGTTATAAAATGTTTATTAATTGTTATAGATACCCTGTGTACAAAGCACGGAATCAGCTTGCAGCCATAGATTACCAGAAACATTTACACCCCCAGAACAAGCTGGATAAAGAAGGAAACCCACAGTAAGTTGTTTTTAGCCCGCCTTTTAATTTTTAATTAAAAAAGGTGGGCTATTGCAATTGAAGTGTAATCGTGTCGGCATTATTAACATTTGTTTGTGGGCACAATAACTTAAGAAGATTTTCATGTATCCTGCTCAAATTTGCTATGTATGTTATTGATGACCATTTCTCGGACAGGGGGGGATGGGTGTCACCTCCGCGTGGTCCCCCTGGGCAACTTCATAGAAGGCCAAGCACACCCAAACGTTTTTGCCTTTCCGCAATTTTCATCGACCTGGGGTTTTTCTATTTTTTGTGTCGTGAAATTTCTTTATCATGTGTTTTTTGTGTTTGCTTTCCGGTGGTTTTTACACCGAGGTTGTTATGTTTATTTTCCAATAGTTTTCAGTTCAAATTCTTTATATATTCTTTATATATTTATATTTTTTTTATATATTTTTTCATTGTACAGTGGGTTCTTTGATCTGTGCTGGGTGATTTCTCTGGGATGTCGCCCCCTGATTGATCGTCCAGCACATACTTTGTACATATACAGAATTGTTTGAAGTATATATTAGTGTATCGTCATTGATTGATTCACCAGGGTTGTAATAATTTTATGGTTTCTCTGTGGCATTCTGGCGGGTAATGCAGCATGTCGTAGAGAAGCCATTGCACATACAATTAGCCTGTGGTGACTTACGGTGTTCGCATGGTTTGTGATCGCTCTGTGGTGTTCTTTAATATCACAGACCTGATTACAAACTGTTGGAGCACTGTAAGTCTTGAATTTTTTTCATGATAATTTTTTGGGGGTTTAATGGTTTCTCTGGCCATACTGGCCGAAAAGTGAAGTAAAGAAGACATTTTACTTAGTTACTTAATGGTCTTTCTATTCATTGTTTATGTCATTCATATTTATGTCAATTTATATTGTGTACATACATACATACAGTATCTATATACATACAGTACATACATACAGTAATTTTATTTTGGGTGGATACAGTGCTGGTTTGGTGTTGATCGTCATCCGGATTATGTATTCGATAGCAGCTTCAATGGCCTCAAAGCTTTTGGTATGATTCTGATAATAAAAACTTAGATTTTTTTTACGTTTTTGTATTTTAGTGGATATTTTTGTTTTGCTCATTTTGGCCATCATCAAAATTTGGTAATATAGCCATACACCCCTACTCGGATTATTTCTAAATATTTGCAGTATGGTGGCCTTTTTTCCGGCGTTTTTCAGCTTCTTCAACAAAATCAAACATGGCCGCCAAAATCCTATGTCGCTCTCTAGCGCTTGAACCGCTTTATGGATTTGTTTCATGTTTAGTTTAAAGGAAAGACCCTACTCTGCACATGTGGTGATTAGTTTTTGGTGTTATTCTGATAATCAAAACTATGATTTTTTTACGTTTCAGATTTTTTGCGGATATTTCAGTTTTGTTCATTTTGGCTATTTTTAAAATTTGTTAATTTAGCTATACGCCCCTGCTCGGATTATTTCTAAATATTTGCAGTATGCATATTGGCCCTAAGAAATTTGCTAGGTAATTTTTTAGTGCGATTATCAGCTTCTTCAGCAAAATCCAAGATGGCCGCCAAAATCCTATGTCGCTTTCTAGAGCTTAACCGCTTCCTGGATTTGTTTTATGTTTGGTTTAAGAGAAAGACCTTACCCTGCACATGTGCTGATTAGTTTTTGGTGTGATTCCGATAATGATTTTTTATCGTGGATTTTATTATAGTGGATTTGTGGAATTGAGGCAGCTGGTAAAGCAATTGCCCAAACCCTTCATGCTACTGGGCGATTTTAACGGGCACCACACAATGTGGGGCTGTAGGGACATCAACCCACGAAAAATATAGACTGTTACTTGAATTTCAGGTTTGTGTTAATATCACAATAATTTTTAACTATATTTTTTAAATGTAAATAAGTTTCTTTTCATTTTATGTTTTATGCAAGCAAATATTATTTGAAAGTAACTTATCAACTTTAACATAATGATGTTTATTATTTGTGGTAAATGACACGATTTACGATTACAATAAGTTAGATCTAAAGTGCTTGGTGTAGATAGTAAACAATGTTTGCTATTTGAATACCATCATGATTTATATACCTTGTATACCTACATTTTCTTTTTTTTTTGCTTCAGACACACTGGTGAACTGGAGTCATTTCACAACCACATGTTGATGTATGTGCCAAAAAGAATAACTTTCAAGTAAGTGCAATTTTTACTAGTAGGCTAAAAAAGACTCAAGTACACATGTACTGTAGATCAATATTTCAATATAATATTGTTTATGAGTTGTATAATTTCCCAAGGTTTAAGGTATGCTTGAATTTCAAAACTGGGAATATTTAGTTTGAAATGATCGACTAGCCTATTCTTCTTTAAACAAATATTTGACTCACATGTGATCTATTACATGTATGCAATTGATTATTATTACTTTAAAAGCATGCTATCACTATTACACATTACTGTCATCCCTAATTACCTCTGTGTCGAATTTGTGGGGTTATGTTTCAGTTTACACTAGTTGTAATATATTTTTTTTAATTTAAACACCATATCTCTTAAATGAAGTTATAAAATGTTTATTAATTGTTATAGATACCCTGTGTACAAAGCACGGAATCAGCTTGCAGCCATAGATTACCAGAAACATTTACACCCCCAGAACAAGCTGGATAAAGAAGGAAACCCACAGTAAGTTGTTTTTAGCCCGCCTTTTAATTTTTAATTAAAAAAGGTGGGCTATTGCAATTGAAGTGTAATCGTGTCGGCATTATTAACATTTGTTTGTGGGCACAATAACTTAAGAAGATTTTCATGTATCCTGCTCAAATTTGCTATGTATGTTATTGATGACCATTTCTCGGACAGGGGGGGATGGGTGTCACCTCCGCGTGGTCCCCCTGGGCAACTTCATAGAAGGCCAAGCACACCCAAACGTTTTTGCCTTTCCGCAATTTTCATCGACCTGGGGTTTTTCTATTTTTTGTGTCGTGAAATTTCTTTATCATGTGTTTTTTGTGTTTGCTTTCCGGTGGTTTTTACACCGAGGTTGTTATGTTTATTTTCCAATAGTTTTCAGTTCAAATTCTTTATATATTCTTTATATATTTATATTTTTTTTATATATTTTTTCATTGTACAGTGGGTTCTTTGATCTGTGCTGGGTGATTTCTCTGGGATGTCGCCCCCTGATTGATCGTCCAGCACATACTTTGTACATATACAGAATTGTTTGAAGTATATATTAGTGTATCGTCATTGATTGATTCACCAGGGTTGTAATAATTTTATGGTTTCTCTGTGGCATTCTGGCGGGTAATGCAGCATGTCGTAGAGAAGCCATTGCACATACAATTAGCCTGTGGTGACTTACGGTGTTCGCATGGTTTGTGATCGCTCTGTGGTGTTCTTTAATATCACAGACCTGATTACAAACTGTTGGAGCACTGTAAGTCTTGAATTTTTTTCATGATAATTTTTTGAGGGTTTAATGGTTTCTCTGGCCATACTGGCCGAAAAGTGAAGTAAAGAAGACATTTTACTTAGTTACTTAATGGTCTTTTTATTCATTGTTTATGTCATTCATATTTATGTCAATTTATATTGTGTACATACATACATACAGTATCTATATACATACAGTACATACATACAGTAATTTTATTTTGGGTGGATACAGTGCTGGTTTGGTGTTGATCGTCATCCGGATTATGTATTCGATAGCAGCTTCAATGGCCTCAAAGCTTTTGGTATGATTCTGATAATAAAAACTTAGATTTTTTTTACGTTTTTGTATTTTAGTGGATATTTTTGTTTTGCTCATTTTGGCCATCATCAAAATTTGGTAATATAGCCATACACCCCTACTCGGATTATTTCTAAATATTTGCAGTATGGTGGCCTTTTTTCCGGCGTTTTTCAGCTTCTTCAACAAAATCAAACATGGCCGCCAAAATCCTATGTCGCTCTCTAGCGCTTGAACCGCTTTATGGATTTGTTTCATGTTTAGTTTAAAGGAAAGACCCTACTCTGCACATGTGGTGATTAGTTTTTGGTGTTATTCTGATAATCAAAACTATGATTTTTTTACGTTTCAGATTTTTTGCGGATATTTCAGTTTTGTTCATTTTGGCTATTTTTAAAATTTGTTAATTTAGCTATACGCCCCTGCTCGGATTATTTCTAAATATTTGCAGTATGCATATTGGCCCTAAGAAATTTGCTAGGTAATTTTTTAGTGCGATTATCAGCTTCTTCAGCAAAATCCAAGATGGCCGCCAAAATCCTATGTCGCTTTCTAGAGCTTAACCGCTTCCTGGATTTGTTTTATGTTTGGTTTAAAAGAAAAACCTTACCCTGCACATGTGCTGATTAGTTTTTGGTGTGATTCCGATAATGATTTTTTATCGTGGATTTTATTATAGTGGATTTGTGGAATTGAGGCAGCTGGTAAAGCAATTGCCCAAACCCTTCATGCTACTGGGCGATTTTAACGGGCTCCACACAATGTGGGGCTGTAGGGACATCAACCCACGAAAAATATAGACTGTTACTTGAATTTCAGGTGTGTGTTAATATCACAATAATTTTTAACTATATTTTTTAAATGTAAATAGGTTTCTTTTCATTTTATGTTTTATGCAAGCAAATATTATTTGAAAGTAACTTATCAACTTTAACATAATGATGTTTATTATTTGTGGTAAATGACACGATTTACGATTACAATAAGTTAGATCTAAAGTGCTTGGTGTAGATAGTAAACAATGTTTGCTATTTGAATACCATCATGATTTATATACCTTGTATACCTACATTTTCTTTTTTTTTTGCTTCAGACACACTGGTGAACTGGAGTCATTTCACAACCACATGTTGATGTATGTGCCAAAAAGAATAGCTTTCACGTAAGTGCAATTTTTACTAGTAGGCTAAAAAAGACTCAAGTACACATGTACGGTAGATCAATATTTCAATATAATATTGTTTATGAGTTGTATAATTTCCCAAGGTTTAAGGTATGCTTGAATTTCAAAACTGGGAATATTTAGTTTGAAATGATCGACTAGCCTATTCTTCTTTAAACAAATATTTGACTCACATGTGATCTATTACATGTATGCAATTGATTATTATTACTTTAAAAGCATGCTATCACTATTACACATTACTGTCATCCCTAATTACCTCTGTGTCGAATTTGTGGGGTTATGTTTCAGTTTACACTAGTTGTAATATATTTTTTTAAATTTAAGCACCATATCTCTTAAATGAAGTTATAAAATGTTTATTAATTGTTATAGATACCCTGTGTACAAAGCACGGAATCAGCTTGCAGCCATAGATTACCAGAAACATTTACACCCCCAGAACAAGCTGGATAAAGAAGGAAACCCACAGTAAGTTGTTTTTAGCCCGCCTTTTAATTAAAAAAGGTGGGCTATTGCAATTGAAGTGTAATCGTGTCGGCATTATTAACATTTGTTTGTGGGCACAATAACTTAAGAAGATTTTCATGTATCCTGCTCAAATTTGCTATGTATGTTATTGATGACCATTTCTCGGACATTTCTCGGGGGGATGGGTGTCACCCCCGCGTGGTCCCCCTGGGCAACTTCATAGAAGGCCAAGCACACCCAAACGTTTTTGCCTTTCCGCAATTTTCATCGACCTGGGGTTTTTCTATTTTTTGTGTCGTGAAATTTCTTTATCATGTGTTTTTCGTGTTTGCTTCCCGGTGGTTTTTACACCGAGGTTGTTATGTTTATTTTCCAATAGTTTTCAGTTCAAATTCTTTATATATTCTTTATATATTTATATTTTTTTTATATATTTTTTCATTGTACAGTGGGTTCTTTGATCTGTGCTGGGTGATTTCTCTGGGATGTCGCCCCCTGGTTGATCGTCCAGCACATACTTTGTACATATACAGAATTGTTTGAAGTATATATTAGTGTATCGTCATTGATTGATTCACCAGGGTTGTAATAATTTAATGGTTTCTCTGTGGCATTCTGGCGGGTAATGCAGCATGTCGTAGAGAAGCCATTGCACATACAATTAGCCTGTGGTGACTTACGGTGTTCGCATGGTTTGTGATCGCTCTGTGGTGTTCTTTAATATCACAGACCTGATTACAAACTGTGGAGCACTGTAAGTCTTGAATTTTTTTCATGATAATTTTTTGGGGGTTTAATGGTTTCTCCGGCCATACTGGCCGAAAAGTGAAGTAAAGAAGACATTTTACTTAGTTACTTAATGGTCTTTCTATTCATTGTTTATGTCATTCATATTTATGTCAATTTATATTGTGTACATACATACATACAGTATCTATATACATACAGTACATACATACAGTAATTTTATTTTGGGTGGATACAGTGCTGGTTTGGTGTTGATCGTCATCCGTATTATGTATTCGATAGCAGCTTCAATGGCCTCAAAGCTTTTGGTATGATTCTGATAATAAAAACTTAGATTTTTTTTACGTTTTTGTATTTTAGTGGATATTTTTGTTTTGCTCATTTTGGCCATCATCAAAATTTGGTAATATAGCCATACACCCCTACTCGGATTATTTCTAAATATTTGCAGTATGGTGGCCTTTTTTCCGGCGTTTTTCAGCTTCTTCAACAAAATCAAACATGGCCGCCAAAATCCTATGTCGCTCTCTAGCGCTTGAACCGCTTTATGGATTTGTTTCATGTTTAGTTTAAAGGAAAGACCCTACTCTGCACATGTGGTGATTAGTTTTTGGTGTTATTCTGATAATCAAAACTATGATTTTTTTACGTTTCAGATTTTTTGCGGATATTTCAGTTTTGTTCATTTTGGCTATTTTTAAAATTTGTTAATTCAGCTATACGCCCCTGCTCGGATTATTTCTAAATATTTGCAGTATGCATATTGGCCCTAAGAAATTTGCTAGGTAATTTTTTAGTGCGATTATCAGCTTCTTCAGCAAAATCCAAGATGGCCGCCAAAATCCTATGTCGCTTTCTAGAGCTTAACCGCTTCCTGGATTTGTTTTATGTTTGGTTTAAAAGAAAGACCTTACCCTGCACATGTGCTGATTAGTTTTTGGTGTGATTCCGATAATGATTTTTTTACGTTTCAGAATTTAAGCGGATATTTCAGTTTTGTTCATTTTGGCTATGATCAAAATTTGATAATATAGCTATACACCCCTTCTCGTATTATTTTTAAATGTTGGCCCTAGGGAATTCGCCCGGTAATTTTTTTTTTTTCTCAGCTTTTTTAACAAAATCCAAGATGGCCGCCAAAATCCTATGTCATTCTCTAGAGCTTGAACTGCTTTATGGATTTGTGCTGATTAGTTTTTTGTGTGATTATGATAATAAAAACATATTTTTTACTTTTTAGTATTTTAGCTGATATTTCAGTTTTGCTCATTTTGACTATTATCAATATTTGGTAATATGGTTATACAGCTCAAATTTTATCTTTTGTGTATGCTCAGTGGCGCTGAGAAAAAAGTCAAAAGAATTGTTTTTCTTTTTTCAACAAAATTCAAGATGGCTGACGAATCACATGTTACTCTGAAGAGCTTGAACTGCTTCACCGATTTGTTCCAAGGAAGCAACTTACCCTGGCCATATGTTTGATTAGATTTTGGTGTGATTTTGACATCACGTTTTCACGTGGTTTACATAAAAATTTGGTGACAGTACTGTATTTCTCTATAATCAATTCACTATGTGGGGCAGGTGGAGACACAAGCTTTGCCCCTCAGGCAAATCTACTACCCTCATATTCCTGCTAATATCATGTTTTCTCCAGCGAGACGTTCGGAAGGTTCATTCACTGCAAGGAATTTGACGTCAGTGCAGTTTCTCTGGTTTCTAGATTGTTTTTTTCGCATCCAAAATTGTTTGCCATATACCATTTCTCTCTAAAACTGACAAAGAAACTACAGTTTTCTGGCCTTGTTGGTTTCATTTGCACAGCCCCATCACCTTTGTATCGAAGACCAACACAATTTTCCACCCCAACACCACAGACAGGAAAAAGAGAACTCCTGCAGTTACTCGACCACAAGCAGCAACAACATTACCTCCAGCAGATTTGCAGAGATTACCCTGTAAAAACAAGGCTCCTGAAACAGCAGTTTCGCGAGGATGTTGATGAGGCTCCACCAAGAAATAGGGAAGGTGCAACCTTAGATAATGCAGATAGAAAAAAGGCAAAACCTGATGATGACAAAGTGTATGTTTAATCTGAAGTTAAGCAGTGTTTGAAAATTCAACAATTAATAAAACATTTGAATGTATTTTAGGCTAAATTTTATTTTTAATTTAAAATGTTAAAAAATTAGTGTTTGAAATAAGGGTTCAAAAGAAGTTTCTCCTAGACAATCGGGTCAACAGACTGTTCAACAAAAATGCACATTGTGCATAGTAATTTATAGATATCTCCCAGGCTGTCTTGACACCTTTCACAGTGGTGGTAAATTTCTGTCTACAGACAGATTTCCGTCTTTTGAAGAAAATTCAATGTAAACAAATTAATTACACTTTAAAATTGAATTAATTGGGTATTTCACTTGTCGTTTACGAGCCACCGTAGATAAAAGCTCTGCACAGCAAGCACCGCTAGACTGGTAAGCAGTACACACTTAGCTACGGGACCCTCCTTCGCGCTCTCCCGCCGCCTTCGGTGGCACCCGATGAAGCCCCTCTAGTAGGCAATATTCTTTTCAGTCTTAGAATAATTTTCCACTCCCACCCCTTCTTTCAGGTAAGATATTCTCCTTCATCCCGCTTTTCGCAAATATAGTAGTTTTTTATTTATTAGCCGAATAAATTACTGTTATTGGGAACGAAATATACGTTTAATGCATGAAGGTTTTCAAATATTCTGTCCCAAATTAAACAAATGAGTAATTTACACCCGCTTGAAGCTGTGGGTCGTGTTAGCGAGACACAATTGCAACAAATTAAATTATTTGATTCAGCGGTTTCAGGTGTTGGATGACTCTTGTACACAATAGAATCTCAGCATTTAAAAAAAATAGTCAACCGTGAGAGCCACTGATTTCAAAATTTCCCTCAATTTATTTAATGTTAAAAAAACAGCAAACTTCAAGACACTTCCTCTAATTTTCTATAATTTTGACTGTAAAAATGAATTTGTTGAATGATGATTGATAAAATAAAGGATTTTAAAAATCTTATCATGACAGTTATCTGCAATTAATCATCATACTATAAAAACTCATCTTTTGTATTATGTGAATTGCAGGTTACCACTTGCCATGGACAAATCCAGACGCATTCTCAAGAAGTATGTGCCAGTCAAGACATTTTAATCTTTAGAGGACGACTTTGAATTGCTCGACAAGAGAGTGTCTAAGACTGAAAAAAGACTAAAAAAATGAAAGGTGACACAGCTGTCCAACTGCCTGAGGCTGATACAGAGGGTCAGACCTTCAGCTGTCCAGCTGCCTGAGGCTGATACAGAGGGTCAGACCTTCAGCTGTCCAGCTGCCTGAGGCTGATACAGAGGGTCAGACCTTCAGCTGTCCAGCTGCCTGAGGCTGATGCAGAGGGTCAGACCTTCAGCTGTCCAGCTGCCTGAGGCTGATACAGAGGGTCAGACCTTCAGCTGTCCAGCTGCCTGAGGCTGATACAGAGGGTCAGACCTTCAGCTGTCCAGCTGCCTGAGGCTGATACAGAGGGTCAGACCTTCAGCTGTCCAGCTGCCTGAGGCTGATACAGAGGGTCAGACTTTCAGCTGTCCAGCTGCCTGAGGCTGATACAGAGGGTGTCAGCCAGACAGAGCTAAAAGGGGTAATTACGAGTGCCCTATTACCTTTTAAAGCCAGAAAAGTGGTGCAAGGAATATATTATTTCTCACAGCGTATCTTTTAAGAAAGCCAATAGTAGGGTACATCTCGACCAGTTGAAACTCCCATATGACCCAGAGGTGTTTGGCCAAAGTGTAGATCTGCTGAGATTGAAATACCCTGAACTAAACAAGGCAATTATAACACAAAAATGCCATGCAGCTCAGAAATAACAAGTGATTTTTTCATCAGATAAATAATCAGCTATTAAAATATCAAAGGACTTTTAAGTAGTTGCTACTGTACTCTGGAAAAATATTATCTGGAAAACCATGCCAGAAATCTAGACCATCACCATAAAACAAATTGTGCGGCTTCAGGGAGGGATATGCTCTAAAAAATTGCAACTCTATCAATTTCAAATGGCCGACATACAACCATTTTTTTCCTTTAAAATGGGTACTATCTGGAAATAACTGTGTAATATGACATGGTTCGCACAGACCTTGAATTGTCTTGAATTAAAAAATTAGTTTTCAAGGCCTTGAAAAACGTTGAATTTTAAAAAATATCTTGAAAATTATTTTTTGGGTTTCAGCTGTTCATTGTTAAAATATATAGGTGGAATGTAGATGAAACTTATACTGAAAAATATTTTTTAACCAAAAATTGTAAAGGTTTTTGTCATGACTCCCCACTCCATGCTCGTGACGATATTTGGCCTTGAAAAGCCTTGAATTCCCTCAGCTTTTGATTGTATGAACCATGTGAAATAAATGGTCATGATATATAGTGTAGTCAACATTTATATAGATTTTACAGTGAAAAGTTATTTTCAAATGATTTTCCCTTTTGAACGTTGATTAGAGGCTGAAGCCTAATTCCGTCGCCAACGGACCTGGCCTTGTTTATATTAAGTGTAACTCACGCCATAGCTCAGGCAAGTGTAAAGATGAGGGATGTTTCATAATAATTGTGGGTCACCACTGAGTATTGATTAAACACAGTACATAATAAGTTAATTTATTTAAATTTTCACGCATTTGAGGTTGTTTCTCGCTGCTGCGATCCACAAATGGTTGAAAATTACTCATATTTGTTTAATTTAAGATCAAAAATTTGTTAAACACACATTTCATTCCCAATCTTAGTGTTTTGTTAGAGTATTAAATAGGGTAAAACGTAATAGTCGTGATTAGTAGGATTAGGGTTACTATTCAACCGATGTATTTATATCTGCTGTACATGTATGATGTAAAGTAACCCTTTGGCAACTCATGGTCCTCTAATTTAAATCTACCTCCAATACACAGCTGATATATCTCTCATGAATTAGTTCACATTGTGTCATGTGGTGCATGAAGTTGCTGAAGGGTTGATGATATAAATGTTTATCTCCCAATGTTTTTTATTTATTCAGCTTTTCCAATTGAAAAAAATATGTTTTATTTTGTTATCTGTCATACTTTTGCATAAAAGTTTTAAAACATTTGACAAAAACAGTTATGATATTTTGCTTTATCTCTCTGTTTGCTATTCAAATGATACAAAAAAAATAAAACAATCATATCACTTTTATTCAATTTATCTCAGACTTGTCAAACATGTATTGTTCCAACTTCCCATCATCTCTGGGAATAAAAATTCAACACAAATAAACTACAAATCAATCACTCGGATGGTGTGCTCTTGTTATATATCGCACCACTTTGAGATTGTTATGTAGCATTTACACACGCCAGTGGAATGAAGATGGAAGATCACAACAAAAGGTGTGATGTAAAAAATCAAGTAAGTGTGTGTATTCATCAAAACATTGTGTGATGCTAAGAATCAAGTGACTATGTATTCATCAAAAAATTGTCTTATGTCAAGAATCAAGTAACTATGTATTCATCAAAACATTGTGTAATGTCAAGAATCAAGTAACTGTATGTCATCAAAACATTATATAATGTCAAGAATCAAGTAACTGTATGTATTCATCAACAAATATGTATGATGTCAAAAATCAAGTAACTGTATGAATTCATCAAAACCTTACACCTGATCTTGACCATAGTGACCAGCATGTGGTTTTTATTCACCGTTTTGTAACTTTGTTAGAAATCAAAGGGATTCAATCTGAAGGCTAAAATCATAAAGAAAATCAGTGATTTTATTTTGTCCTCTTAATATGACCATAATGATGTAAACATGTCCATAGACTGTAAAGTTTTTAATTATTGTATCGCGCATTTACCAGTTACGCTAGATATAGAGACAAAATTTGCGTATTTCTTATTTTGAACATGCATGTCCAAAATAAGAAATACGCGAATTTTTACATCTGGCCTAACTATATCTGATCAAACTATAGGCAATCAATCAGCACATTTTTTAAAATATTGACCCATCTCTAAAATCATGACTCTTTTTTTCATATTCACTCTTTTCATAACAGCAGTGTCATTTATACATAAGAACGATGAGCTGGCCTCCTGTGGCCCAACCATATTTGAAACAAATTGTCACCAACCTTCATCATTACCAAAAATCATGTTTTCTAATTTGGTCAAAGCAAAATTACCTCTTTTAAATGTATGTTTCAATCGGAAATTACTTTCACTACCACCTTCTCGACTATCTTTTAAATCTTACTTCTACTGGCAGGAGATGTCAGCTTAAATCCAGTTCCCCCCGGCTCAAATGAAAGAATCAAAATTGCAACAATGAATGTCCGATCTATCAAACCTAAAACTGCCCCCTTCTCCGAATATGTAACATCTAAAAATCTGGACATTGTGGCAGTGACAGAAACACGGTTAAAACATGATGAAACGAAATCAACGATAGCTGATATCTCACCTCCTGGCTATTCGTTTTTTCACGAACCTCGCGCAGATCAGCGGGCAGGAGGAGGTGTAGGCATACTAGTGTCTTACCAATTAAAAACTGACATTCATCCTCTGCCATCATTTAAAATGTTCAAAGCGATCTCTGCACTTATCGGGAACAATTCGTTCAGTGGTTTCGTTGTCTGTCTGTATAGGCTTCAAAACGGTACATGTAAATTTTTTGATGAATTTCCAGATCCACTAGAGAAACATAATTTCACTGCATGACAATTTGTATATATTGGGAGATTTCAACTTACATCTAGATAACTCAAATGGAAACACCAACAAATTCAATGAAATCCTCACATCTGAAGCAGCATGTTAATTTTCCGACTCATGTTCATGGTCATTGGCTAGATCTGCTAATCACCAAACGCATTTCTAATTCTATCAAATCAGTTTTTTCGGCAGCAGGTATCTCGGACCATCTTGCGGTCATATCAGAAATTGTCTGTTGTTAGACGAAATGGAACAAAGAAAAAATATCGTTTCGAAAAATAAACAAAATTGATTATGAATCGTTTCATTCAGATATTCTCAGTTCGGATCTAATAAAAAAACCTGAGAAAGATCTCTCGGCACTTTGTCAACAGTATGATTCTGTTCTTAGCTCTATTTTAGACAAACACGCTCCTGTAAGCACAAACACTCTGCCCAGAAAACCACCAACACCATGGATGACTCCGGAAATAATGAAGGCTAAAACCCTTCGCCACAATCACGAACGAGCATGGCGCAGATCTCGCACACATCTAGATTGTTCTCGTTACAAACATCAGTGCCACCTGTGTGACAGAATGATGACAAAAGCTAAATCGAAATATTTAGCTGATGTTATTTCAGAAAATTCGGACAATCCCCGTCGCCTTTGGAATTCAATAAATAACATTCTGCATAGAATTCCACCTCCTGCTCTGCCAGAATTCACATCAGTAAAAACACTTTGTGATCATTTCTCTAGGTATTTTGTGGATAAAACTGAAACTATCCGTTCCAAATTTCCAGATAAAGTACAGAATATTCCACTAGTGCAAAAACCAGAAATTAAATCTAAAATGAACGTTTTTGAACGTGCGTCAGAAGATGAAATTAAAAAGCTTATTTTGAGTTAATCGTCCAAATCATGTGATATGGATCACATTCCTTCAAGCGTGTTAAAAAATTGTCTTGACATATTAATAACTCCCATCACTGACATAATTAACATTTCAATGGAAACTAGTACATTTCCTCAAAATTTCAAAGAAGCTCATGTAAGACCACTACTGAAAAAAACATCTCTTTCTAAAAACGAGCTGAAAAATTACAGGCCTGTATCCAGCTTAAGTTTCATTTCCAAAATCTTAGAAAAGATAGTAGCCAATAGGCTGCAAGCTCATATAAAAATAACTATCTATCTAATCCATTACAATCGGCCTACAGGAAACATCATTCTACAGAATTGACTCTACTGAAAGTACATAACGATATCATCATTAGTATGGACAAGGGTGAAGTTACGGCTCTGACCTTGCTTGACTTGTCGGCCGCTTTCGACACCATTGACGATGCCACATTAACAGATAGACTTTCTGATTGGTATGGAATATCTGGCCAGGCTCAAATTTGGTTTTCTTTTTATTTGCAAAATAGGCACCAGTCTGTAAAAATTGACGACAGATAAAGTCACACTCTCCCATGGAGTTCCACAGGGCTCTGTGCTAGGTCCAGTGCTTTTTACTTTATACACTACACCACTCAGCGCTATTATCTGGAGTTTTGACATAAACCACCACCTTTATGCCGATGGTACAAAAAATTTACATGTCTCTATCAGTTACAAACGCGAAGGAATCTCTTGAGAAGTTGCAACATTGTTTAATGGGTGTGTCGGCCTGGATGACAGGATCTAAGCTGAAGCCTAATCCTAGCAACACAGAATTTCTTCTTATTGGGACCAAATTTCAGCGAGAAAAATTCTTGAATAATTTTCCATGCTTACTTCTAGGTCAAGACACAAATCCATCTACATCAGCTAAAAAATCTTGGTGTACTATTCGACAGTAGCCTGACACATATCCCAAACATGTAGGGCATACTTCTATCATATCCGTGACCTGCGTCGAATTCGAAAAAGTCTGTCCTTAGATCTTGCCAAGCAAATTGCAGTGGCACTCGTCAGTAGTAAGTTAGATTATTGTAACTCACTTTTTCACAATATGCCAGAAAAGGATATCGCTAGATTACAATGTGTTCAAAACTGCCTTGCAAGAGTAGTAACCAAGGCCCCACGATTTAGTCGTTCCGTTCCAATTCTAAAACGATTACATTGGTTTCCTGTCAAGTTTCGCATTCATTTTAAAATATGCACAATAACTTTCCGAACCCTAAAGGAAAACCAACCTGCATATCTGGCTGATTTACTTGTTCGCCTGAAATGCTTAAAATATCTATGCTCCACTAATTCGAATAGACTCGCCGGTTGAAGCCGAGCCTGCAATAACGTTACTATATGAAAATGAAAGCAAATCCTGAGAACCCGGCATACTCGTGTGTTGTCAACCCTGAATACAAACGTAAGGTCACCTAAAGTCGTGACGTTCGGAAAAATTCCACAAGTCGCATTTGGAATTTATGTTATTGAAAAATAACTGTTGGCGTTTCATGTCAAGTGTTTATACCAATAGAATCTACAATATGTCAAGAATAAAATAACAGTGTTTTTTTTAAAGAAAATTCAATATAACGTTACAAATAAACATTTTTTGAAATGCTATTCCTCAAATGACAGACTTTTGCATCCGGATGCGAATAGTCGTCACATATGGTGGCTTTATGTCGCCAGGGAGGCAATATCCCGCCACTAACATACACACGGATGTCCTATTGTCGCCATGACCTCAGCAATGTATACATTCCATGATATAATATTAGGCGATATCGATTATATCACCTTTGAAATGCATACATTGTTTAGCATATGCCAATTGGGTTGCAAACATAGACATAATTATTCAACGTGCTAATTAAATACACGAATATTTAAAGAATGAAATACAAAATTGCTACAGCATCTTATTTCAACAAGAGACCATGCAGCCGGCCACCATAATCCCCCGCCCCGCCCAGAAAATTGACAGAGCAATCACCAGTCAGCGGGTCGCCGAACATACCTGTCTTCCGGCACACAGGGTGTATGGATGTGGAAGAGATGCCACTAAAATATAATACAGCCACATAATATTCAATCAATCAATTAGACTGGAACGTCTAAGGCGCCTAACTCTACAGAAAAACTTAGCTCAGTGGTGCACTAAAACCAATACATAACCAATGTCATGTCCAGGTTCAGAGCAGAATATATGAGTTGATGATAGTTTCTGGAAAGATGTCATGGTTTAAGCAGTCCTAATTATAGAAGGAAAAGAGTTACAGTGTTGGTGCAGCGACATACAAGATTGTTGATCCGTTCCTCGTTATTTTACGTTGCCAAAACCTAAAATGCCCTTCATGTTTTTAAATTCGGAGTGGCTAACTGTACGGCAATGTTATAATGGCAGTCAATGGGAGCCCGTCATTTCGTAAACGAGGCTGCCCATAGACTTACATTATAAAGAATCACGTACGATCAGCCACTGCCTTTTAAGTTTCACACACCCAACTTCGCCTGTGGAGGCTGAGGGAATGTGTTAGTCGGAGGAAGAGGAGGTGGAAGGGACGAAAAAGGAGGAGGGAAAAGAAGGTGGAGAATGTATACGAGGAGGAATAAGATAGACACTAAGTGGAGTAAAAAGAGGAGGAAGACGAAATAAAAATAAGAGAAGGTAAATAAGGAGGAGGAAAAGGTAGAGGAGAAGGAAGAGCAAGAAGAAAGAGTATGAAGAGGAGGGAGAGTAGAGGGGAAAGGAGAAGAAGGAAGAGGAGGATGAAAAGATGAAGGAGAGGTGGTGGATCAATAAACTAAACTAGAAAGAGTAGTTCGGAAATGAACACGAAAGCAGTCCTCTATTATCGCCAGTCGGCCATTTTAAATTTGATATAGATCAGCAAATATTCTCAATGTTTATTTGATATTACCGCTTTAGCGATTATGCAACATTTCCGAGATAATGAGAGAAACAATTAAAAATGACCGTCAGTCGGCCATTTTGGATTTTATTTCTGCAAAATTAATCATGGGTTATCCTTGTGTGAGTCCTTACATTTTGTTCTATATGCATGGTCCAGCTATTTTGCATTGATTTTGAGTTGAGTAAATTTGTATTACAAAATTAATCAAATTCAAAATGGCCGCTAGACAGCCATTTTAAAATGGTTTGCACCCAAAAGTTAATCAGGTCATTGACTGACATTTGCTGTCCATATTTGCCAAATAAAAAGAAAATCTGCTGGAAACTTTTTCCTGAAATGTGCTAACAAGTATTTCCTTGTTAGTGGCCCTAGTAATTAAAGGGTTGATAATATGGGAATCAAAATGCCACCAAATATCACCTGGTGTTATCTGATGGCTATGTGAAGTATGAGGAAGCAGAAGTTCATAGCTCAGATATCATGCAAGATTTCCGAGATAATGAGAAAACAAATTTAAATGGCCGACTGGCTGCCATTTTGGATTTTATAACTGCGAAATTTGTCATGGGTTATCCTTGTGTGAGACATTACATTTTGTTTTATATTCATGGTCCAGCTATTTTGCATTTTTTTTTAGTTAAGTAAATATCACAAGCTTATTAAAATTAAAAATGACCACTAAACGGCCACTTTGAAATTGTTTGCTCCCAAATATTAATCAGGTCATTAGCTGATATAGCTGAACATATTTGTCAAATTAAAAAAGGATCTGATGGAAACTTTTTCCTGAAACGCGCTAGCGAGCTTTTCTTTGTTAGTGGCCAAAGTAATTGAAGGGTTGATGATATGGGGAGCAAAATGTCACCAAAACAATTCCCGAGTGGTATGTTATAGCTATGTGAAGTATGAGGAAGCAGAAGTTGATAGGTTAGTAGCTATCTTGAAAACAAAAAACTGCGGCGGCGGCGGAGGTGGCGGACCGTGTGGAATACAGTGAGGGCTGCCTAATTAATAATAGTGGGAGAGGGTGCTAAAGGATGAGGAAGAGGATGAGCAAAAAGGAGAAGGGGATGGGCGGAAAATGAAGAGTCGGAAGAATAGGAGGGGAAGAAGAAGGAAGAGGAGAAGGAAGGAGGCGTCCTTCTCGTCACCATTTTCCTCCTCCTTCTCTGACGGTAGAGTAGGGTAAGAAGGAGGAAAAGTAACAGGAGCATAAGGAGGAAAAGGATTCTTCCTCTCTGTTATCCTCCAAATTCCCAACTTACCCCCCCCCCCCCATTCTCCCTTTCCTCTTTTTCTCTCTTCATTCTCTTTCTCTTTCAACTTCTTCCTTCCTCTTCTTTCTCTCTTTCTGCTCATTTAGTCATCATCTCCTTTTCCTCCTCCTTCTCGAAATATTGCTTCTTCTATTTCTTAACATTATGTATCCTCCTCTTTTTCTTTCTCCTAATTCACCACCTCTTCTTTCTTCTCCTCTTTTTTCTTCTCTTCGTCTTAGTCTTCCTTTTTCCATTCTTCTTCATCCACTTCTCCTCCTCCTTTCTTCTCCCCCACTTCTTTATTCTCTTCTTCCGTCTCCTCCTCACTCTTCTTCTTCCTCTCTCTCTCTCTTTCTTCATCCCATCCCCCCCCCCACTATTCCTTCTCTTCCTTACCCTACTTAACATTCGCTCTTCTTCATTCCTTCTCCCTAATATTTCTCCTTCTCAATTCTCCCCCATGTTCCCTTTATTTCCTTCTTGCTCCTATTTCTCTTCATGTTCCTTCCCCTTAAAGTTCTTCCTTCCTCGTCTTCTCTCTTTCTCCCTTCTCCTCTTCCTTCTATCTCTCTGTGTCCTTACTTCCTTCTGCTTCATCTCTTCCTTCGCTTTCTCCTACTTCCCTCTCTCCTCCTTCAATTTCTTTTTTTTCGTTCCTCATCCATATCCTCCCATTCTTCTTAGTCCTCCTTCCCCTGCCTTACTTTTTCCTTCATTCACTTCTCCTCTTTTCCCTCTTCCATTTCCTCTGCCTTCTCTTTCATTCCTCTTCACTTCCCCTCCTACAATCAGGCATTTAGCTTCATCAGGCGAAGTCAATTACAGTACGAGAAAATTGATACTTGGAGCGCATTTTAGTTTGTTTACCAATAACGCACTGTAGTCCGCCATTTAGCCATTATTATATAAGGCGCACAAAACTGCACATTATGTTTTACTGTCAAAGGCGCAAGGGTGTTGGGTCTGTTGGGTTTGTTTGGTTATCAAGAACTGGAAGGGGGGTAAGATGGTTAAACTTTTTCTGTTGAAGTGCAGATCCAATCAGGAATTCGTTTTTACTTGGGTTGAATCATTCAGTCCAAGAAAAAACATTTTGATATTTCACGTTCCCAATGATGTTTTAACTGAGGTTGCCTTGATAGGGTCTTACCTAATCCACCAAATTGCTAAATCATATAGGGGCCCATGCGCGGATCCAGGGGGGGGGGAGGGGGCGCAGCGGGCCAAATACTTTAAAAAGTCCCCTAAATTGGCAAAAATTTACAAAAAAATCTTGGGGTCAAGCCCCCATAACCCCGGGTGCCCCCTTCTCTTCAGATCATGGATCCGCCACTGGGGCATATATGCCTATAATGATCAATTTTGATTTAAGGTTAGGCCAGCGTCGCAGACGGTGGGCCAATATTAAATCGGTAGTGGCTGAACGTTTTTTTGGAAGTCTGAGACTTGGGAGGCAAAAAGTCGTCACTTATTTCACGACCATTGGACACCCTTTTTTTTTCTGGAGACAATACGTACATTTGGAAAAATGGGATGGCAAAAGTTCGCCAAATGGTCGATTTTAGGAGCCCAAATGTCGCCACCAATATAAAGTAATTCGTTTTATAATATATTGAATGCTCCCCTTCTATTTTAATATGGAAACGTGCTTCTTGGATCATTGGTCGCCATTTTGTAATCAAATAACGTCAATACACTGCTCAAACAGCCTAATATTCTAAACGGAGAAGAGGTGGTGTAAACAGATTTAAAGATTCAAGCAACGCGTTATTGGGGTTGTGGCATGAAGATGTGTAATTTACACCCCTACATCACTTTGAATACTAATTCATCTTACAGAATTGAAGAGCATATTCACAGGTTGAAAATGACACCGCCAGATTGTTAGTATCGTCACATGATCGTTTAGGATTGAGTGATCATTTTAACCATGGCGACTTAAAGCAACCCACGACTATACGTCACCCTACGTAAGAGATTGTTTAATAACAAGCCAGGGACTATACCTCCTTTGGGTATAAGACTCCAACCCCATCTGGAGCATAGATCTAGAGAAAATGGATCGTCAACTTCTTGGTGCGTTCTTCATTATTCCGTATTCGATGTTCCGTCCACTGGTCTCTCACAAAGTTTGCTGGTTGTTCACTTCCGGTCTCCCGGTTCTGTCATATGTTTGTGCTTGTGATCGACTAGATTTGCAAGTACCTCGAGCTATATTTTCAATAATGTGGCGTTATATTTAAATAATCGTGAAAAATAATTACATATCTAATTGTAGTTTAAAATACACATGCTAAATATATACAATCAACACGTTGACAATAAAGATTTACAATTTAATTTGATGGAGAAGCCAAGCCGTGAACGCTCAGTCTCAATCTCTCACTCTCAGTCTCACTCTCAGACTCCAGTCTCACCAGGCCGTGACACTGTCAGTCAATGAACCGGTTCCGTCTGGGCCAGTAGCCATGGTAGCAGTGGCTAACGAGTGGCGTTACTATATTATCATGACAATAGGGGTAAGTCTACCCTGGCCTAGGCCCTAGCTAAGATTTCACCCCTAGATCAACGCGAGACCCTGTGCGCCATCGCAAACACTGTCACTCAGACAGTGTCAGCCACTGCTGGGGCTAAGGAAGGCCTAAGCCCAAGTCTACCCCACCTCTCAGCACTACACAGATTCAGCAGCCCCTGTATACAGTCTGTTCCACCAGATCCTGGGAGTAGCCTTTTTCTAATTTGTTTGATCGCTGGTTAAAATTTTTTATCAAAATTTTTCACTGATTTTTTCATCTTCCCCCAACATCACTGAAAATTTGGTGGATTTTTTTGTGTATCATCGAAGTTAGACCATTTAGCATGTAATATTTTTTTAAAGCCATTAGGGGGCCATCATTTAATATCCAGGGGGGGAGCTAGAGTTTTTGTCGCTGACAAATTCTTTATTTCAACCTGGCGCGGCAGCGCGCTGAAAATTTCAAATTTATTACATGTTTATATAGAAAATTTCTTGAAGTGAATTATTTATTTCACGCAGAGTTCGCCCCAAATTATTTATTTAAAAAAAACTCCAGCCCCTCCCCCCTCCTTGGAGATTGAATGGTGGCCCCCTTACCGTGAAACAAGAATTCTATTTCATGCCAAATAGTCTAAGTTTTAAAATACAACAAAATTCCACCAAATTTTCAGCGATGTTAGGGGGAGATGAAAAAATTAACTGAGATAAATTTTGGTAAAAAATTTCATACAGCGATCGAGCAAATTGAAAAAAGGCTACTCCCAGGATCTGGTGAAACAGACTGTAGACCTTTCCGAAAATTATGCTGACTTTAACCCTCAGGCTGCTGAATTGTTTATTGCTATTTTTCATTCATTTGAAGCTGGAATTGCTAACGCAAATTCCAGCTTCAAATGGCGAAAAAGATGTCCATTTATGAAAAATAGCCATCTGCAAAATTGAATTATTTAATTATAAACTTGAGTATCTATCAAAAAATTGTGTGGATTTCAGTGTCATTTTATTTGTTCAGAAACTTGCTTGGAACCGTTTATATACGGTTCCGGCAGCAGAAGGGTTAATCATGTTTAGTCTAAACAGAGGTCTAGGCCTAGGCCCTATATAATCTGATATATGGCTCAATATAGACTATAGTCTATAGGTCTAAACCTAGGCTATGATTTAGCTACTTTAGTTTTTGGGCATTTCCAGACCCCCCCCCCCCCCATCCCCGGCACAAGCAGCTGTTAATCTGAACTACGCATTTTAAGCATAAAGTGATATTTTATAAAATAATAACTTTTGTACAATACCGATACATATTTTAAAATTAAAATGATATTGTTGCTAATCATGCTAATAGCCTACTGTATTTGCCAATCAAAAACTTGAAAAACAATATAAAACCCAGAGATATAGAGATGATAAAACCTTGATATTGGATCTCCGCCAAATTGAAAACAACTTAAAATAATTGTAATTTAATTTTTGTGTTAATACGAACACATTCTCTGAAAATGAATTAAAAATCGTAAAAACCAACAGCAATCAATAAAAAATACAGGGTAAATTCTTCATGTTTTAATGATAACTATCAGAAAGATACATTAAACATGTTCAACAACAAAATTAAACACATTCTTTAAAAAATAATATGAAAAACCTGAAAAATATCAGCATATTAGCATTTCTTTGATATTAAATCTGGTCACTGCATAGCACTGGGTTGCTAATTTTTAAAATAGTTAACCCTTGAACATGAGAAGCGCTAAATTATAGAATTTAAATTTCAACCTATTTGATGTTGTATGGATTTGCTACCACAACGCAGAACTTAAAGTGAGTAAAAATTACCTAATTTTGTACAATTTGAATCAACGTAGTTATTTCTACTTTAAGTTTTATTGATTCATGGTGGAACATGTTGAATAAAAGGCTATTACACGACTTTTCAACTATATATTAAATAAAAGGCTAAACACAACTATTCAACTATATATAGCACAATATTTAATTATTATATTTGAAAAAAAATCTAGATTACAATACCATGGCATATTCCATAACCAGAAATTCCTTGTTTTTACTTTTCCCTGTTATATTTCCGGTTGAAAACCCTCCTTTTTCCTGACAAAACTACTGCATAGATGTACATTATCAGATCATTATATTATATATGGGTATGCACTGACTATTACCATTATTACAGCCACATTGACACATATAATATTTTATTGACATAATTGTCAGTCATTTCTGACATTAGGTCCATTTTTTATTTGAAACCTTGTGCTAAGCAAATTTCAGACTTAATAAAATACCACTAAAATTTGTAACATATTTTGTGGTAGATGTACAGTTGATCAAATAATGCAATTTGGGTGAGGTCAATTTTTTTATAAATAATATTATTTTTTATTCACTTGTAGCTGGAAATTGCTTTAGCACTTTCAGCTTTAAATGAATGAAAAATACTCACAAAAACTTTAGTAGTACAAGGGTTAAATACATATATAATATTTTTAAAACTGAACATAGTCATCAAATTCTCAGATTCTTAAACTTCTCAACATCACTCATCTAGCCTTATTTTATTTTTATTCACCTTAGATGGGGACTGCTAAATTGCAATTCCTAACTCCAGGTGAATAAAAATTTGAAGATTTTGTATCTCAAATAAAGCCCAACAATCCATAATATAATTTATAGACCTTACCATGTTTCATTACATTAATTGTCTTTAAGATATATGATGAAGTATCCTGATAGGGTTAAAATCACATAGCCTACATATATTCTGAGATTTAGTGAAACAGTTGGCTTTGAATGTCCTATAACTAACAATGTTAGATCATGGTATTGCAGTGAGTCTATAACCAATAACAGTAAAAAATATATTCCTAAATGTTCACTGATCAGTCACTGAGTCTGCATATAAGAAACTGAGAAGAATCACACCAGGTGTTTCTAGTTGTGTTATAGTCTCCAACATGTTTCTGACACACAACAATGCCTGTATTTGAACAGTACAGAGAACAGCTTTATATCAGCAGCACAGTGGAGTAGAAGATAACCAGTCAAACTTAGAGCCAAATGTGATGGGATAATTCCTGCAAAATACAAAAAAAAAACATAATAAGGTATTTGCATTTTTTTTTCAATTAAAGGCTTACATAACCATCTGATTCCACACAACATACTCCAAAACAGACATGGGAATTTTGGGGAAGAGAATTTAACCATGTTAGCATACAACATGTTTAAATTTCATAAATTTAATATCTTAGTCCAAAACAACTTCTAGACAATTTGTTTATTTATTTCTAGACCAGGTATATTTGATCAAACAAATAATGAATATTAAAAGACACATTTTTTTCGAGTGATAGCCTAGATATTTGTTTTATCTGACAGTGCATGGCAAACAATTATATTTTTCATCTATTATCTACCGGTAGTAGGCCAATATACAGAGCTAAGAAAGACAGTAAAAAGGTAAATTTAATAAAAAAGACATAGGGGGAGTGCGAGCTTATTAGAATATTGATTTAGTGTTTTATGTCTACCCTGGTATATAGTGTAGGCCTACCATGATTGTGGATTATATTTTCAAATCAGGGAAGTGGGCGTTTATTTGAATATGGGCATTTATTATCATAAATATGGTAGTTGACATGTGTAATATTAAAAAGGCTCTACTATATCCAGGGTGGATCAAAGAGTAAGGAGTACAGCTAGCAGTCTAAAAAGCTTTCGAAACACACAGCACCCCTGTTGTTTCTGTAAGGTGAGCCTGGCACCATTATTTATATCTTTAAATTCTGTTGAAAAGATTTACCATGTTTACCCCCAAACATTTGCTAATTTTTATTAAAATGCCAAAATGGTTCAACGTCTAAAACACTGGCCTAACTTAAACCAGCATTGATTTATTGTATCGTGGGAGATTTAAAGTCTGCCAGCCTTCTTCTCCTTCCAGCCTAATACAACACAAAGAGGTTTACTGGTGGAGTACCAATTCAAAGTAGTTTTTAATAAAAGTAGAAATGTATATTCTTTTATTTTAGGATTGATACCAAATGACTAGAAAATAGGCCTAGGCTAGAAATATATTATTAATGATCTTGAACCGCATTATCATGATTATAGGCTAGAACTATATTATAATGATTATTTAGGGTGCAACCAACCTCACCAAGGGGGACAGGTTTCAGAATGAGAGAATGTCACGGCTAAATCCTGTGACACTCGACACTGTTCATTAATGCCGCAGATTTTAACATATCTTTAATTTTTTATAGACTATTGATTTTAATTAATCCGCTATCAGTGACAGTAATTACGCTGGCCCAGTGCAGACCGTGGCAGAACACTGCTACTGACACATGACTGAGTCAGGCAGCCCGAGTCCAGACCACTCGCCGCTCGGCAGTCACTCACTGGAACTTGTATATTTTTGCAAATTATCTACATATTACCATCCACAACGAAACTTTTTTACAAAATTAAAAAACTGTGAATCTTTGCCGATATAGTATTTCTTTGTACGTACCTGTGGAGCTGCGCTGTCGATGTTTTTATGCGATCTTTTCGACGGAGAATGTTGGTTTGTTATGATCTGATGACAGCTCTGAGATTCATACCGGAAGTCAGTAACCAGCACTTCTCAAGAGTGCGAGTGGACGCAAGTTCAGTCGTCCTAGAGCGATGTTGACGATCCATTTTCTCTAGATCTATGTTAAATTCTAGACTACATGAAAATTCAATCAGTTAATTGATTTTTTTCTGGCCAAAAAAAGGAACCAACAACGAAAAGGTGTAATTTAGAGAGAGCTATGCAACCTCTCTGTGGGTGTCACATTAAATCCTTTAAAATTCACTGATTTAAATAGATATTGTTGACACAAAATACGTAGAACAATTAGATGCTGTTGGTCTTACGTGAACAACTGGCAGAATGACTCAAGGCCAATTTTAAATCGTTTACAGCAACAATTAAAACCAGTTAAAATGCAGGATAAATGTTGTAATTCCGCGCCAAATTTTTACCCCCCGCGAAGCCTCTAAATTAATACAAAACAAAGCGACCTTTTCGCTAAAATAATCACGGCCTGCGGACTGACTGGTGCGGACTGACTGGTTTCAACCAGGAAAATCAGCCTTTTTCAACATGGCGGTGACTGAGAGCGATCTCGACCCCAAGGTCTGAAAAATGCCTATCTATACCCGCCGTCAGATTAACTTGTATCGCATGTTTTTCGCCGATTTCTCAGTCAATTTTCAACCGATTTTGATGAAATTTTGCAAGGACTATTTACGTGTCACGCGGCGACTACTGTAATAATATGAATGGGCAATGCCCAGAGTGCGAGCGGAGCACCAATTACTGAATTATTTTAGTGAATTAATAAGTTGGGCTGATTACAAGAGATATAATCATATATACTCAGAGTCAGATTATCGATATAGGGTCTCATCACCCCAAATGCCAGTCCCATTGAAATACATATAAAATTTTTTCCACGGGCCGATTTTACTTATTTTTGCCCTCCCCCTATCTAGTGCCGTTCCGCTCAGGGCCGTATATGCGCAGAAGGGAAGTCTCAGCACGAGGGAAGCTTAAGAATACGACAGGTTTATTCTCAGAATTGCTTTACATGTGAAATGGTCTAACTTTGAAATAGGCCTACTGCCAGGCCTATAGACTACACACTAGAATTTCGCGAAATTTTTCCGGGGTTGTTGGCATTAATATATATAATATATGCTAATATTCGCTACAATAATAATAATAGTTACAAAATTTTGTGAAAATCACTTCAGAGTTGACTGGGTATAATCAACGAGAAATTAGCTCCCATAATAATTGTCTGAAGGCCCAGGCAGCCTGGTTTCAGGGGTAGCTAAGTCAAACAAACAAACACGAGACATTGTGGACCCTAGTCTAGAGGATTAATCCATGTAGCCCTGCTTTCTGTGGTTGTACAACAATAGTCCGGTCAAGAAAGCTCTCATAGCCTTGTAGATAGGAAAAGTTTTGGACAAAATATGTTTTTCTCTATTCAGCTTCTATATGATCTTTTCAAACTGTGCGAATGGCATTGGCAGGGTCATTATAATTATGAGTGACCAATATATTGTCGAAAGGCCCGGACAGCCCGCATGTCAGCTAGCTAAATCAAGCAAGCAAAACAACACACTCCACCATCAGACAAATCATAAAACTAGACTAGTCTAACTATTGGATAAATCTTGGTCTAGAATTAGACTACCAGAATTAATTTTCTTATTTTTTAAATGTCCGAAGAATGTTGGATATACGAATCATTACATTATGGAACACAGTTGAGTGAAGGAAGGCCATGTTCAAATCACACAAGGCCGAGATGACTGTCAACATAGGATAAGTGGGACCATGTGTTTTTGGCCTTGCATATTCTAGCTGCCGAAATTGAAGAAATTGTCAGTTATATCAAAGCCCAATGCATCCTTTGTTTTCTTTTGAATAAAATTGAAGTGTCATAAGCGCAGTGTGACAGGTCAGCACTAGACTATTTGCTTTGTGAAGGTTGGCTTTTGTCAATAGCATTAATAGTCAGCACTCACACAGTGACAGAATAAGTATTTTGTGACAAGAGACTTTATATTACACCGCCTGGTGAATATCTGTGTAACTATTTCTGCACAATATTTCTACATGTTATCATGCTGTAATCTCATATTATACCTTTTGTCCGTATCCTTGATATATAAGTCGTATTTAACATATATTCTGCCCCTATTCCATATTTTACAACGATTTTAGGTGTTCAAAAGAAAGATTTATTCAATTTGTTGCTGACCTGCCAAATTATTTTGCTCGGATATCCAAGATGGCGGAATAACAAAGATGGTGGATTGGGCAACAAGGTCTCACCACCCTAAATAAGCCGAAATCCAGGGAGGTGTATACTAATGATGGAATCATCACACAAAATATTTTTAATGCGGCTGTTCCAACCTCTATTGAAACAAAATAAAATACAAAGAAGTAATAATTTTGTGAATATTTAATAAGCCCACGTTATCTTCTTTGTCAAGGATATCAGATATAACTGTTTCATGATAACCTCGCAGGGATACAGTGGGTTAAAATGATGTGTGTCTGTTCTGTGAAAGAGAGCACGGATTATAGCCCAATTTTAACAGTATTGACTTTTTTACACTCTAGGGGGCGTAGCTCAAAATCTGTCTGGTAACCATACCCATACCGGGCCTGTTTTCGAACAAGGACATCTCAAGCTTTATCCTGATATGTCACACTAAATATCTAATAGGGTGAAAAATGGTGAAATCGGCCTGCGGAATTGAGGCAGTTTACATGTGTTTCAATGGGACTGGCATTTGGGGTGGTGAGACCATCAGTAGACACAAGGGGTTTGCATGTTCTGGTCCTTTCTTGACATATTCCAGCTGCTTGATAAAAAATCTGCAGCTTGATATCTATATTTTATTGAGTTTTACTATCGCTGTAACAATCTAAGTGTAATAGTTTTGATTAGAAAGTATATAATTGGTGAATAAATGTGATAACCATGTCTAGAAAAGACGAGAAGAGGCCGTGTTTTGGTGATATAAGTCATAGATGGAATGCCTGGTTGGTAGTTTGATTGTCATATGGGCCCAAATGAAAATAAAAAATAGTGAATTTAAGTATGGATGCTACTAATAGCAGTCCATTCTAATATGTGTGGCATATTTCAACAACAATTTTCGAAATACAAGGTAACCATGACGACTTTGTGTGACGAAATAGAGGCGGGAATAGCCACTTCATTTAACTGTTTTATTCAATGCGACTTTCAAGGAAACCAGGCCGATTTTCATGATATCAATAATTATTCAAAGGGCTCCGAGGGCAACAGTTTTCAATATATTTGCCTAATTCAAAAACTATATTGTTCAGAACACCTTCAAGCATCATACCAGGCCGAAATAAAATAATCAAAGAAAATTATATCTCTACATATGGTCTCACCACCCTAAATAAGCCGAAATCCAGGGAGGTGTATACTAATGATGGAATCATCACACAAAATATTTTTAATGCGGCTGTTCCAACCTCTATTGAAACAAAATAAAATACAAAGAAGTAATAATTTTGTGAATATTTAATAAGCCCACGTTATCTTCTTTGTCAAGGATATCAGATATAACTGTTTCATGATAACCTCGCAGGGATACAGTGGGTTAAAATGATGTGTGTCTGTTCTGTGAAAGAGAGCACGGATTATAGCCCAATTTTAACAGTATTGACTTTTTTACACTCTAGGGGGCGTAGCTCAAAATCTGTCTGGTAACCATACCCATACCGGGCCTGTTTTCGAACAAGGACATCTCAAGCTTTATCCTGATATGTCACACTAAATATCTAATAGGGTGAAAAATGGTGAAATCGGCCTGCGGAATTGAGGCAGTTTACATGTGTTTCAATGGGACTGGCATTTGGGGTGGTGAGACCATCAGTAGACACAAGGGGTTTGCATGTTCTGGTCCTTTCTTGACATATTCCAGCTGCTTGATAAAAAATCTGCAGCTTGATATCTATATTTTATTGAGTTTTACTATCGCTGTAACAATCTAAGTGTAATAGTTTTGATTAGAAAGTATATAATTGGTGAATAAATGTGATAACCATGTCTAGAAAAGACGAGAAGAGGCCGTGTTTTGGTGATATAAGTCATAGATGGAATGCCTGGTTGGTAGTTTGATTGTCATATGGGCCCAAATGAAAATAAAAAATAGTGAATTTAAGTATGGATGCTACTAATAGCAGTCCATTCTAATATGTGTGGCATATTTCAACAACAATTTTCGAAATACAAGGTAACCATGACGACTTTGTGTGACGAAATAGAGGCGGGAATAGCCACTTCATTTAACTGTTTTATTCAATGCGACTTTCAAGGAAACCAGGCCGATTTTCATGATATCAATAATTATTCAAAGGGCTCCGAGGGCAACAGTTTTCAATATATTTGCCTAATTCAAAAACTATATTGTTCAGAACACCTTCAAGCATCATACCAGGCCGAAATAAAATAATCAAAGAAAATTATATCTCTACATATGGTCTCACCACCCTAAATAAGCCGAAATCCAGGGAGGTGTATACTAATGATGGAATCATCACACAAAATATTTTTAATGCGGCTGTTCCAACCTCTATTGAAACAAAATAAAATACAAAGAAGTAATAATTTTGTGAATATTTAATAAGCCCACGTTATCTTCTTTGTCAAGGATATCAGATATAACTGTTTCATGATAACCTCGCAGGGATACAGTGGGTTAAAATGATGTGTGTCTGTTCTGTGAAAGAGAGCACGGATTATAGCCCAATTTTAACAGTATTGACTTTTTTACACTCTAGGGGGCGTAGCTCAAAATCTGTCTGGTAACCATACCCATACCGGGCCTGTTTTCGAACAAGGACATCTCAAGCTTTATCCTGATATGTCACACTAAATATCTAATAGGGTGAAAAATGGTGAAATCGGCCTGCGGAATTGAGGCAGTTTACATGTGTTTCAATGGGACTGGCATTTGGGGTGGTGAGACCATCAGTAGACACAAGGGGTTTGCATGTTCTGGTCCTTTCTTGACATATTCCAGCTGCTTGATAAAAAATCTGCAGCTTGATATCTATATTTTATTGAGTTTTACTATCGCTGTAACAATCTAAGTGTAATAGTTTTGATTAGAAAGTATATAATTGGTGAATAAATGTGATAACCATGTCTAGAAAAGACGAGAAGAGGCCGTGTTTTGGTGATATAAGTCATAGATGGAATGCCTGGTTGGTAGTTTGATTGTCATATGGGCCCAAATGAAAATAAAAAATAGTGAATTTAAGTATGGATGCTACTAATAGCAGTCCATTCTAATATGTGTGGCATATTTCAACAACAATTTTCGAAATACAAGGTAACCATGACGACTTTGTGTGACGAAATAGAGGCGGGAATAGCCACTTCATTTAACTGTTTTATTCAATGCGACTTTCAAGGAAACCAGGCCGATTTTCATGATATCAATAATTATTCAAAGGGCTCCGAGGGCAACAGTTTTCAATATATTTGCCTAATTCAAAAACTATATTGTTCAGAACACCTTCAAGCATCATACCAGGCCGAAATAAAATAATCAAAGAAAATTATATCTCTACATATGGTCTCACCACCCTAAATAAGCCGAAATCCAGGGAGGTGTATACTAATGATGGAATCATCACACAAAATATTTTTAATGCGGCTGTTCCAACCTCTATTGAAACAAAATAAAATACAAAGAAGTAATAATTTTGTGAATATTTAATAAGCCCACGTTATCTTCTTTGTCAAGGATATCAGATATAACTGTTTCATGATAACCTCGCAGGGATACAGTGGGTTAAAATGATGTGTGTCTGTTCTGTGAAAGAGAGCACGGATTATAGCCCAATTTTAACAGTATTGACTTTTTTACACTCTAGGGGGCGTAGCTCAAAATCTGTCTGGTAACCATACCCATAGCGGGCCTGTTTTCGAACAAGGACATCTCAAGCTTTATCCTGATATGTCACACTAAATATCTAATAGGGTGAAAAATGGTGAAATCGGCCTGCGGAATTGAGGCAGTTTACATGTGTTTCAATGGGACTGGCATTTGGGGTGGTGAGACCATCAGTAGACACAAGGGGTTTGCATGTTCTGGTCCTTTCTTGACATATTCCAGCTGCTTGATAAAAAATCTGCAGCTTGATATCTATATTTTATTGAGTTTTACTATCGCTGTAACAATCTAAGTGTAATAGTTTTGATTAGAAAGTATATAATTGGTGAATAAATGTGATAACCATGTCTAGAAAAGACGAGAAGAGGCCGTGTTTTGGTGATATAAGTCATAGATGGAATGCCTGGTTGGTAGTTTGATTGTCATATGGGCCCAAATGAAAATAAAAAATAGTGAATTTAAGTATGGATGCTACTAATAGCAGTCCATTCTAATATGTGTGGCATATTTCAACAACAATTTTCGAAATACAAGGTAACCATGACGACTTTGTGTGACGAAATAGAGGCGGGAATAGCCACTTCATTTAACTGTTTTATTCAATGCGACTTTCAAGGAAACCAGGCCGATTTTCATGATATCAATAATTATTCAAAGGGCTCCGAGGGCAACAGTTTTCAATATATTTGCCTAATTCAAAAACTATATTGTTCAGAACACCTTCAAGCATCATACCAGGCCGAAATAAAATAATCAAAGAAAATTATATCTCTACATATGGTCTCACCACCCTAAATAAGCCGAAATCCAGGGAGGTGTATACTAATGATGTAATCATCACACAAAATATTTTTAATGCGGCTGTTCCAACCTCTATTGAAACAAAATAAAATACAAAGAAGTAATAATTTTGTGAATATTTAATAAGCCCACGTTATCTTCTTTGTCAAGGATAT